>JABCMJ010001625.1:0-39135 GCA_014822125.1 Arbutus unedo
CCATTGCCCTACAGAGACAGCGGAGAGCAGTAACAAAGAAGGCAGTAGCAGATCTGGTGTGGCGGCGGGGGCGGCAGGCGGCAGGCGGCCGTCAGACAGCAAAAGGGAGCAGTAGATCGGAGGCGGCGGTGATGGAGGATGAAAGGGCGACGGTGGCAGAGAGAGGAGGCGACGCCAGGAGGGAAGGACGGCGGCGGCGAAGCGAGGTGGCGGAAAGAGCAGCAGATCTGAACGCCTATGATGGCAGTGGAGGCGCGACGCCGCCGGAAAGATCAGTGCATAACCGGCGGCGGCGGACGGCGGGAGGCGGCGGCAGACGGCTGGATTTAGGGTTTTATTATTTTTTGCTCTTTACCACGGCTCTGATACCATGTAAGAGGAAAACCCACACTCTTTAGAGAGGGGCGGGACATTTATTTATAATAAAATGAATGAGTTTAGGGTTAGGGTTAGGGTTAGGGTTAACCTAATGGGCTCTAGTCACCGAGGCCCATTAGGGTTAACCTATACATGTAACTTAATTAACTAACACACATGTGAACTCATAATCCTCTACTGGATAATTATTTAAAAAAAACCCTTACTGGAAATATTACTGCAATACCCGTTCAGAAACCAGATGGTTTTAGTATTGCTGTTTCCTTGAACGCTATATGTATAATATTTGGCTAACAGTCTCTGTTGTTCCGTGATTGTGAAATCGCAGGATGCTGTGGAGTATGCTGAATGTGAAGCCATTGTAAAGGAATTTCCTCCATTTCGAGAGGCAATGAAGAGAAGGGGTATCGAGGATATGGATCTTGTGATGGTAGATCCCTGGTAAGTGGCAGCATTCTGTCTGTCTCACACACATGTTTTCCCTCATATCCTCTTTACCCGTGTTTCTGCTCTTTTTCTCTACGTCATGCAAGCTCTTTTTACAGGTGTGTTGGTTATCACAGCGAATCTGACGCGCCTAGCCGCAGACTTGCTAAACCGTTGATCTTTTGTAGAACAGAAAGTGACTGCCCTATGGAAAATGGTTATGCTCGACCAGTTGAAGGAATATATGTACTAGTTGATATGCAGAATATGGTTGTGGTTGAGTTTGATGACCGTAAACTTGTTCCACTACCTCCGGCTGATCCTTTGAGAAATTATACTCCTGGTGAAACACGGGGAGGTGTTGATCGAAGTGACGTGAAACCACTACATATTATTCAGCCTGAAGGCCCGAGCTTCCGTGTTGATGGGCACTTTGTTCAATGGCAGAAGGTACTTAACTGTTTGTCCAATTAGTAATCTGACACATCTCAGTATGTTCAAACACTTCACTTTATTAATCATGACTGCCGTGTTGCAGTGGAATTTTCGTATTGGTTTCACTCCGAGGGAAGGCTTGGTAATCTATTCAGTTGCATATGTTGATGGTAGTCGAGGTCGAAGACCTGTGGCCCATAGGCTGAGCTTTGTGGAGATGGTGGTCCCTTATGGAGATCCGAATGATCCACATTACCGAAAGAATGCATTTGATGCCGGGGAAGATGGACTTGGTAAAAATGCTCATTCTCTTAAGAAGGTCAGTGAATTTCTATTATGCTAGTTGAATGGTATAATATGAAACTTGAGAGAGGTAGAAGCATAGACTTGTAACTACAATCTACGTGTATTTATATGAATAAAAGAAGAGAACTACAAGATGCCTTATATAACATAAACATAAAACAAATACATAGATATGAGACTTCAACACTCTTCTTCAAGCTGGAGTATAGATGTCAAACATGCCCCTCTTGGAGATCAACTGTTGGAAACAAAGACGAGACGCGTGCTTCGTAAGAATGTCACCCAATTGGTTCTTGGAGCGAACATATGAGGTGACAATGTGCTTCTGCATTAGAAAATCCCGAATAAAGTGCTAGTCAACTTCTGTATGCTTGGTTCGCTCATGTAAAACGGTGTTGCTAGCTATTAAGATTGCTGCCTGATTATGACAAAACATATGCATAGGAGCATGAACCATGATCCCAAAGTTGAAAAGAAGAGAGCGAACCTCATCAATTTTAGAGGTAGTATGAGCCATAGCATGATACTCTGATTCAATACTAGAACGGGTAATGACATGCTGCTTTTTACTACACCAAATAACAAGGTTGTTGCCAACAAAGGTGCAACACCCAGAAGTAGACCGCCGGTCAGAGTGACAACCAGCCTGATCAACATCACTAAATACAATCAAAGACAAAAGTTGGAGAGGGGTAATACACACACCTTCGCTTGGGGGCTCACGTTAGATAATGTAGGATCCTACACATGGCCTCAAAATGTGGGTTGCGAGAAGTATGCATATATTGGCTGATGACACTCACAACATAAGTAATGTGAAGATTGTTAGGGTTTTGTACTAAAAATCATGACTTTATGTAATGGATTAATATTTATTTTGAATTATTTAAACAATTATTCTTTTTCTTGATGAGAATCTAATGTTTGCATTATATCATATCATATTGGTGTCTCTTATTCCACATAGTAGATAATCTGGTGTGTAGAGTTGACTTACACACAGAGGATCAGATTATCGGTTCTATATAAGTCTTTAGTTCACAGTCTTAGGTGTAATTGGATATACCACCAGTAGGAGTGTAACACAGTATTTTAGCAGGTTTGTTTGACTACGGGAATGGTATAGTTTTAACTCACTGTGGTAGTACACTTTGTGTGTATTAAACATAACCACTTTGCGGTAATTGTATTTATACTGACAATATAATACAATTCGTACCTCATGGTTATTATGAATGCTTGTGCTCTTAACCCAATGATAATTAATAGATGTATACATTTAGTGTTGTTGATTTTGATTCATTATAGAATGAGGTCTTGTGGGCCAATAGTCTCGATGAGTTAGGTCACAATATTAAATATATGACAACTATTAATTTATTAAGTGTGTGACAAGTGTTAATTATTAATGAAATCCACGTCCCTTTATAAGGATTGATGATATTATCTTGAGGAAGTTTATAAGTTTCGATTATGTCAAACCTTGCAGGTGGATATTAGTATTCGATATAACGTATAAGTTAAGTGGAAGATCTCAAAGAATTTTATAGATGTTGATTAAGTAAATTGTCAGTAGTTTATTTTAATCAATGAGTATCTGTAATCTTAACGTGGGAAGATAAATAAGCATTTAATAACATGAAGCTAGAAATTTAATTTTGAGATATGGAAAGGGAATGCAATTATAATTCTGTTGTTGTATGAATTATAATTTATATAATTCGGAATTAATCTGGGTTGGATTAGGAATCCCGAATTATTATATAGGAAGTTCAGCCTATACTTCTCCCGGGAGTTCCTATTGTTGCCTACATATACACCGCTATGCCTTTTAGGTCAGACACATAACTTAATACTTGAAATATTGAGAAAGGTTCTGTGAAGGTAAGGAGATCATGTTTTTTAGCTCACACTCAGTATGTGATCAAGGTGCAATAGGATTATGGTAGAAGATCTCGAGGTCAATTGAGCAAAATCATTCCAGCCGTACTCAAAGTTTGATTTGGATCAAACTATGAAGATTGTTGAGATCGAACCAGAGAGATCTCAAAGGTATGAACGCTAGTTTCGCCTAATAGGGTTTTATATTTTTTTTTGTATAATCTGTGTGCATTCATCACTAGGTCTCATGAATTGATCCCTAACAAAGATGAATAACAATGAGATAATAAGCTTCCTAACACGACGACGCTAATGACTTACTCTTTAGCATCAAGCTTAATAGTTGAGTCCATAGGAGTGTTAACAAGTCGAGCACTAAGAAGACTTTTGGAAAGAAGATCGACCAAATATTTTTACTAAGAAAGAGAAATATTTTTAGAAGAACGAGCAACTCCAATCCCAACAAAATAGCGAAGGGATCCCAAATCCTCCCTATGAAATTGGTGACCTAAATGGCTTTAAATCAATAATTTCCTTGGAGTCATCACTGAAGACAGTGATATCATCGACATAAACTATCAAGACAATAGTGCCCGTAAAACAGTGGCGAACAAACACAGAGTGGTCAGAAGTAGAGTGACAGAACCCATATGCGAGCACAATTGAACCGAACCTGTCAAACCATGTACGGGGCGATTGCTTGAGACCATACAAAGCGTTGCGCTAGTGACAAACAAGTTACTTATTTTCGAAAGCAATAGAACTAGGTGGTTGATCCATATACACCTTTTCTTGGAGATCACCAGGGAGAAATGCATTTTTATTATCAAGTTGATACAAGGGCCTAGAACAACTAACAAGAAGTGAGAAATGAATCCAAATTGATTTAAGGTGTGGCACTAGAGAAAAAGTTGCCAAATAATTAACACACTACGTTTGAGTGTAGCCTTTGGCCACCAAGCGTGCCTTAAGATGCTCAATAGAACCATTAGGAAGATACTTGACCGTGCATACCCAGCGACAACCAACTGCCTGTTTTCATGGAGGAAGGGAAGTAAGTTCCCAAGTCTGCTTCTGATCAAGTGCACTAATTTCTTCATCCATATCATGTGTCCATCTAGACAGAGACATGGAATGCTTATAAGAGGAATGAACAGATACAGACGACATGGTGCAAGCATAGGAATCACAGCAAGGTGCAAGATTTGCATAAGAAACAAAATTGGCAATATGATGTTGAGTACATGTACGTCTACATTGGAGCATAATAAGTGTTAAATCATGAAGAGCAAGAGTAGGAGCAAACAAGGAAGCAGAAACCTCTGACAAGATGAATCCTTCGGGCCATAAGCAACGACCTTTCTATTTTGAGAATGCTGATATACCTGTAAAGGAGGATGAGACAAGGAACGTTGCACAATAATAATAAATGAAGGTGAGAGCGATGTAGGAATAGTAGGAGATAGGGAGTCCTGCCCCCACGACAACATATGAGATCAGACGATAGATCATTGCTAGAAGTAAAGTAATTGGTCGACCTGGAAAAAGTAACATTTGCAATTACAAAGTAACAGCGAGACTCTAGATGATAACAGCAATATCTCTATTGAGTATGGGAGTACCAAAGAAAAACACACTTATGAACTCCAGGAGATAACTTATTTCGCCAAGGGTCAAGAACATGTACAGGGGCAACACAACCAAACACCCTAGGGATGAGAAAAGGACAAAATGTGAGGATATATTGAGCAAAAGGAGGCTTATCATTGAGAACTATAGACGCCATACGATTGATAAGTTAACATGCAATTAGAACATCACTCCAAACCTGTATGTGGAACATCAAGGTACGGGAAACATCAAACAAATGACGATGCTTACGTTTAGCAACACCATTTTGCTGAGACGTGTGGGAACAATTAGTTTGGTGAATAATACTGCACTTGACAAAAGGATTCAACAATAGACTGCATATATTCTAAAGCATTATTAGAACGAATAATCTTAATTTTCTTGTCAAATTGGGTGGAGATCTCATTTTAAAATCTAGAAAGGACATGATAACTCAGATCGCTGTTTGAACAAAAATAACAAAGACATATGAGAATAGTTATTGATAAAAATAACAAAATGAAGATATCCAGTAACACTCGGAGTGCAAGAGGGACCCAACATGTCCATGTGGATTGCATCAAAAGACACTAGCTGTTGACAATGTCGACTACGCGGAAAAGAACTAAGATGATGTTTCCCGAGCTGACAAGCCTAGCGCTAAGTTAGACACAAGACTCAAAGTAGGGATGGCTAACTTGAGCTTAGCAATAGAGGGGTGCCCCAACCCAAAATGCCACCGAAGAGGAGATATGGTGGCACTCAAAGCAAAAAAGGTACGATCAACATCCAAACAATAGAGGCCATCGTTCTCATGCTACAAACCAATCATATTCTTCATCTTGAGGTCTTGAAAAGCACAAGTAGGAGAAAAGGTTAAGGGAAAACCAGAGACATAAGGCTAGAAGGTAAGGTTAAGAATTGAGAGGCATGGAGAACACCTTTCCCATGCGCAGGTAAAGAGGAGCCATCAACTAAGACAATGTGATGGTTAATATGGTGCGTATCACAGAAAAGGAAAGAATTTCTAGCCATGTGTGCTAGTGCCAGAATTTAGAATCCAAGATGGAGGCGTGAGCACATAACCTGAACTGACGAAAGTAGCAGTAGATGAAGCTGAGGGCAAAGTCGATCACAATGTCTGAACCAACTCACTAGCATGAGTATTGAGTGCATCGCGAGAACCAGTAGGAAAATAACCCGAGGAAGAAACAGATAACTAAGGCAGAGATGGAGTGCTATGGGAGACCTGACATACAAATCCGTTTGCCATACCTCTTCCAACAATAGGGCTCTATATGATTTGTAGCACCAAGATGGCAGCATTTTCAATCATCGAATCCACTAGTACAACCGCCACCACGAGAGCTACCATTATCACTAAATTCACCGCTACCACATAAATTACGGTTCTCTGCTGCCACCACGGATATGACTGCAAGAATTATCTGGACCAATATTGCTAGAAACTAAAGAAGAAGACTCTATTGTTGCAGCAAGAGAATGAGGCACAATAGAGGATTGGCACGAAGAGGAGCGAGAATATGCTTTAGGAGCGGTGGGAAGAGACTCACTAGCAACTATCTAATCCTCGAACCATCAGAGATTGGGGTCTAAGCTAGAAAGCAATGATGTTGTCTTGAATGAGAAGTAAATGGGTGATATTGCAGTAACTGATCCCAAAGACTGTTAAGTGAATTGTAATACTCAGTCAAATACTGGCTAGATTGCTTGGTTGTAAAAATCTTCTCATAAAGCTCAAAAACTCTAGAATCAATACTCTGTTACGAAAAAGATTCATCAAGAGCATCCCATGTTTATTTGGACGTACCACAAAACAGTAGTCGCAACATGAGGTTCAAAACTATGCCATAACTGGCACATAATACTAGAATCTTCTTCCTCACTATCAGGTAACTTGGCATCGCCTTTTGGTGGGGGTGCTTTGGCCGCCACGGCGGGGGGGGGGGGGGGGGGGGGGGGGTTTTCAATGATAAACTGCAATTGATGCTTTCCACAAATAACTTCACCGCATGTGCCCAAGACAAGTAATTTTGACATCAAGCTTTTTTGATGTAATGGATATGGACTTGTCATCTGCCATAATAACTTTGCTGTGTGAAGGTGGTTTAGTGTCAGACGTGTCACTAAAAAATAGGAAGGATCGAAATGGCACCAAAAAATCACCTCTTAGGAATCGAAATCTACCGCAAAGTAAGAGAGCCAAACTAAAATGATTTGAGAGCGAACCACGGATTTTCAGAGCCTGTAGATCAATGTTGCGCACTATCTGTAAACCATTAAGCAATGGAAAATCCAAAAGAAAAGAAGAGTAGATCAACCCTCAAATCCTAGAGAAACAATAACCAATCATGGATCTATGAAGTACATCAATTGCTGCAACCATAAACAGATTTAAGCACCCAAAAAAAAACTATTCATTACCAAAATAAGGGCCGTCGACCTCAACTTTCACGGAAAGCTCTTTTTTGTCGGGACCAACCCAACCGAACCAGAAAATGAGTTATTATTATGGAATAAGGCTGCGAATTGTTACTAGTCCACCATTGGGAAATGCTTAGTCCAAACACATGGGGGAACCATAACAATTTGCAGTAGTACACTTTCATAAGGCATCCGCCATAAGGAAAACTTCTTTCATAGCAAAGACTACCATGAGCCACCAATTAGACCCATCCTGCCATCACTGACAGTGAACTAGATTGCTTGTAAGGACCATTATTTCAGACATACTAATTTCAAGATCAAGTTGATCGTGCTAGTTCAATTTTAATTCACTATCAATCACTGTCTCTAGTTGTCCTAGCAGGGATAGTCAGATAGAATAGTCCAATAGTGGGTGATTGATGTCTATACTTTGGTGGGCACCGGACAACACAACAAGAAGCTTCTCGAGTGCCCTATCACACACAAGATAAGAGTATACAATATGCATTACGAACTGGTATCGGCAATAGTTAAATGAGCAGGGTCCGGCTCAACCAACGACACCTAGTTTAGATCAGAGCTGCAATCTTGACCTTATTACTTCTCTTCTTTTTGAACCTATCTCTTTTTTTTCTTGCTATCCTCAAAAGCTTCTCCCCTTTTTACCAAGTGTGGATTTCTCAATCGATTAAAGACGCATCAATCAAGTAAACCTTTTAATTTGTTTATATGCCATTTCCGTGTAAAGAAAACATTATTTTAGGTGCCTTGATGATAGAGACCATTAGGGTACCAATTGAGTAGAGAAGGAAAGTAACTAATGATGGAGCTCAAAAAACCGCAGGAAACAGAGATCCATAGATCAATGCTAAGCAATCATTTTCGGCACCCACAGAAGTGATTTTGAGCGTAAAAACCGTGGGAGATGCACCAAATCACAGATCGCAGAAGGAGAGTTCAAAATGCAAAAACATTTAATCCTAAAATAGGAAGGGCAATCAAATCAAGTTGAAAAAATCTACAAAATTTTCCATTTTTTACCACAAAATTGAGTCGATTGAGCCTATATGTTCTTTGACGATGACGTCACACTGACATCATCGTGCAAATAATGATGTCAGCAGGTTTTACCTATCTCAGATGATGTGTAGAGGCTTCTGATGTGTTTTAGGGTTGGATCGTATCACTTTGATACCAAGTTGAATGGTATAATATGAAACTAGTGTTAGTAAATAAAGGAGGAAGAAAGAGAATAACTTGAGAGAGGTAGAAGCATAGACTTACATTTACCCTCTACGTGTATTTGTATTAACATATGAAGAGAATTACAAGAATTCCCTAGGTAAACTTAAACAAAAACAAATAAGCAAATATGACACTTAAACAAGGGTAATTCTATCTTTTTCAGTCTCCCCTCCTTTCAAAATGGTTATTTGAATTTAAATCTTGATTATGGTTTATATTAACTACAACTAATTCTGTTCTACATGCATTTTTCGTTTCAGGGCTGTGATTGTCTAGGCTTCATCAAATACTTTGATGCACACTTCACCAATTTCACTGGGGGTGTTGAAACGATTGAAAATTGTGTTTGCTTGCATGAAGAGGATCATGGAATCTTGTGGAAACATCAAGACTGGAGAACAGGTTTAGCTGAAGTACGAAGGTCAAGACGGCTAACTGTATCGTTCATATGTACTGTGGCGAATTATGAATATGGTTTCTATTGGCATTTCTATCAGGCAAGTTAGTGCCCCCCTTCCTTCATTTGGTGTTTGCTTCTAATACGTAAATTGGCCAATTATTCTGTGTCATCTCATGGATTCCTCACATGGAGCGTCACAACATCCACTTAGTAGTTTAATGAGGCTCGGTTTCTGTATTAGCAAGTACATTTGGTTCTCTTAGCATCACTTATCCATTACAAGTTTTGATTTATGGGAGTTCTTATTTGCAGTTTGCCTAAGCTATATTTAGCTACAACTATCCTTTTGGAAAAAGACAATCTTCACTGTGGTTATGCTTTCCCTGTTACAGGATGGAAAAATTGAAGCTGAGGTTAGACTCACTGGTATACTCAGTTTAGGAGCTCTCCAACCAGGCGAAGTCCGAAAATATGGAACAACTATTGCGCCTGGATTGTATGCGCCTGTCCATCAGCACTTCTTTGTTGCACGTATGGATATGGCAGTTGATTGTAAGCCTGGTGAAGCACACAATCAGGTGAGTGTTTAAAGTTACTTGGATATCGGACTTAGTATGGTTTCACAAGGTTCACGACATCTATATTTTGTAGTTACTATTTGTAATCTTTATAATAGGCCCACAACATCGTTTAACTTAGCATTCACTTTTTAAACAACCATCCGAGACTAACATCAAGGTAGCATATTCAAAGGAAATTCTTGGATTAACTTTTCAATTAAGATCGTGTTCTTTATAAGATCGTGGCAATAGTTCTAGTTGTCCAGAAATGTCATTTAGCATTCCATGTTTAAAATTTTGAGGGATCACATGTGTCTTTCTTCCACATTGATTAACAACTCTTTTTGTCCTCTTTTTGTAGACGTGTCACCAACATGTGCCACCTACGTGACTAGTAACCCCTTTATTAGCCTATCGTCTTCTTCAATTTTGTCTCCATGATTATACACATAATGCCTTTCATAAGGTCCACAGAAGATTTGGTTGATTGTGATGAGTCAGTGACATGAACTTTGTTACTGTTGTTGCCACTTCTTGCAACATTTCATTATACTATATGACATGATATGCTTGGGTCCTTCATACTGGATTGTTGGCTAAAACGTAATTGATTTTCTTGTCATTTGTTCATTTAGCCTTGGATCATTTTTGTGACGTTCTATGGTTAACCTATGTAAGAGGTCTGAAATTTGAGCAAAAATATTCCTTGGAATATTGTTGGAGAAGTAATGAATAATTGATGGTAAGGTGAGGGAAGAGGGGTAAAGGGCAAGGCAAACAGGAGGGGGAATAGAACCTTAAGGCACATTTGATAGTCGGATAACTCACCTTTGGACTGGACTATTCCATTTTAATTCGGCTCAAGCCGATGTTTGATTGTAGTTCAGACAGGATTAACAAGTACACTTTAACCAACATAGTGGGCCATTTGTGGAACAACTTGGTGCCATCTTAGGGGTGGTATTGTTTTTGGGTGACAGAACAATACTCCGGACTAAACAACATTTTTATCAAAATGATCCTCAATTAAAACCCTCACCCACAAAACCTACTCCTCAATTAAACCCTCATCACCTCTTATACAAAACAATGATTTAGGTAACCTTGCGATTAAAAATTGGAAATCAATTTTGGACAATGATTGTGGTGATCTTCTTCTTGTGTTAATAGGTTAATTAAAAATTTGGCATTTGGAAGCTCTAATTTGTTTACTAACCTATTTGGACCGTTAACCTTCTATGACAAGTCGGTGACTTCTCAGGTCTATTCTTTCATATGTGCTAAATTAGTGCTTCTTGTAACAAGTTAGTGACTTATGATATTTGGCATTTGGAAGACATGCGCTAAATACTGGATTTTTTTCCACAGAAGCACTAACTTGGCATTTGAAAGAACTAATTTGTTTATTAAAAATTTGACATTGGGAAGCGCTGATTTTGGTCCGATGATCCGGAAGCTATATGCTAAACACTACAGTGCATATGTAAGACATATCAGTATTTTGATGAGGGTAGAACAGAAAATGTTAAATTTAATCCATTTCTTATCCCATCAATCAAACACTGGACAACTCACATATTCCTTGTACTGCAATTAATACCGGACCCGAACAAACAAAGGACAATTGTTATTTTAGTCCCAAGACTTACAGTCTAGAACTAACTTATCCCCCACTAACTAACCTTACAATCAAACGTACCCTTAAGAAACTTGGCAACGTAGTCTCTTCCTATGTGAGTTGTCTTTGCGTAGTGGGGAAATCTCTCATAAGTCCTAAGACACTCTCACAGTTATGACCTGTTGTGTTTCCTTCGCTACCCTAATTGGCTCCAGTATCTATAAAATGTTGGACGATAGCGATATGCCTTTGGACAACGATGCACCGACGCATTTTCCTAGTTGTAAGATGACCCCCTTCTGGAAAGGGATCGAAGAATTCATCTCCTTGACTTTTGAGATTTGGAACCTGTTTTGCCTTCATTTTGAGAGCCCTCTTGAAGATAGCCCTCTTGCTTTTTGACCTAACTGGTTTGACCACGTTCGTGATCCATTCGTCAACACCACCTTAGAGAAGGTCTGGCTCTTGGACATCGTCCTCTCTCGCGAGGTCGCCATCCTTTGCCCCAATGTCCGCTTGGATTTGCTTGTCATGATGGAGCCATGATTCTCACACTTTTGTCCTTCCATTGATAGAGTAAGGCTTAACTCTATAGGATTGTTGCTTCACCCATGCGGCCTTGCATCCTTGGTTCTTGATCCTTCTCGACTCAACATGGCACGAGTGGTAGTGGTTGAATCCTAACAAGATGTGGCGGGGGTCGTGGCTTCGTTTGGCTTTTAAGGATCTCGAGCTAATACTCAAGGGTGGCTCCACTGTCTTCATTGGGTCATGGTTTCATTCGTGAGCTTCTTGGTTTATCTTCTCGTTTTTTTTCCTGGCCCTGAGCAACCCTCGAGGGCATCTCAGTCTGATTCTATTCACACTAGCTCTTCTACTGTCTTGCAATGATTTTATCCTACTCGTGTTCTTGTGGGCTCTTTACTACAACTTGGATCAAGTTTATGAGGACATGGAGAGATTCTCGGTAGGTATGACTTGGTTTCTATGAAGCATACCCAATTACTTTAGCTTTCTTTCACTAGTGCTTCCCTTGCGTTGCCCACTTTTCAAAAAATTTCCCTCAACAGGTTAAGGGGATATCCTCAATGCGGCAGGCAATCTTGCTGTGATGAAGATTGTCATGAGATGCGAGATGAGTTGATAGTATCAACATTGTATATTTTATTGTAGTCTTGATGTAGAAGTTCGACGCCGTTGAGAACCATACTTGACTGTAAAGCTCAGTTTGTTCCCCGCCCTAAAACATAAGTTCTCCAGAGTATAAATTGGCCCTCCTACAACTCTACCGTTTATTTCATAGACTTCTCCCACTCTGCGTGGGGTTTCGGCCCTTTATCCTCAATGTTGTGGTCATGGTTTGTCCTTGCTCCCTTCTAGAACTCTGTGAGGAAGCTTCTCTCAGCATCTTATATAGCCCAGATCACGTTAACGTTTTGCTTCCTTATGATTAGGGCATTCTTGGACCTGCAACCCCCTTGAGGACTCTTTCTTCTAAACTTCAACGATTTACATGATAGTTTAACAAGGAGCTCGTGGATAGACTTTCCCCTATAAACATGCTACGGTTAGACCTTCGCTTGAGACCATCTGTTAGAAAGATGTGTCCTCCAAGTCGAGAGGGGGAATGGACAAGGGGGTCATGGTACTAAGAGTTGATTTGGGCTTCGTCTGCATTGCCTTCACGACATACTAGGTTTATAGCCCAACCCCTTTTGACGATGGTTCCTTTAGGAATGACTACGCAAGCGAAGCCTGGAGGTCGTACTCATCCATGGTCCATGCCAATTGTGGAGCCTGCTTTGAAGTGCCTTAGGACGATAAGCCTTCCTTGCTCTAGCCTTGTCATTATCATATATCCTATTACTCAGCTACGTATTTCTAGTTTTAGTAATATCTCTTATCATTTTAGGGTCCTTCATGAAGTCATAGTGCATTCATCTATTGTAGTAGTGTTGCCGAGGTGGCCCTCCTGGTCTCATATGAGGCTTCTATAGCGGCTCATTCTATGCATTTCTCTTTTCCTTCACTTTACCATTCTATTTAATTTTTATACAAGGTCCTTGTCACCTCTCTTTTTTGTCATCTGCTCATGTAGAGATTCTAGATGACGATTATGATGAGGATGACAATAATGCGTCCATTAGCTAACTCTACCAACGTAAAAGCTCTCATCGTGTTTCCTTTGCAGAGTTTCCTACAAAGACGGTGACAATTTATGTCGTTGCGCCCATACCACATTGTGACTCTCGGTCCTCGGTTAAGGGGTGAGGTTTGGGGGGATCTGAATGTGGAAGAGGATTTTGTAAAGCTGCTCATTTGTTTTGCATGCCCACCTCAGGTGTTATTCTCTCGTTTGAGGATGAGAGAAAACACAAGGAAAAGGAAGAGGCACTATTGGAATCTCCAAAGGGGAATCCTGAAAAGTTAATAGGGAGATGTGAACAATACGAGCATGAGAGGGAGGCCGGCCACTTTGAGCAGGGAGAACCCATGGCTCAGTCGGTTGAAGGGCATAAAGTGTCTGCCCAATGCTACAAACTAGTGCACTCGGCTCAGAAAGAGTCTCCGAAACTGAAGACATTTGGTGAGTGGTGCACCATGAGTCTCTTGACCCAGGCAAGGTTTTTTCTCCTATTGTTGATCTTGTTGCCTACTTGGCTAATGCATCGATGACCAAGGGTTTCAGTGAGAATGACAAAGACGACGATTTCCATTTTTCTGAGAAGAGACCTCAATTGGCCACCTTGTAAACACCCTAATTTGGATCCCGACGAACCCATAAAAGGAATGATTGGATGATTCCAATAATGAAAAATGACACTTTTATCTTATCCCGGTGTGAGTTTTGAGTTATATTAGATATTGATGAGCTTAACAACGGATGTTTTAGCTTTAGTTTACACAACAATTTTGGACCAGCATATGTCTCTCAAATTGCGTGCGTCAGTCCTTATAGTGTAGCGCACACTAGTTTGTTTAGACGTTCGCCAACCCTTAGTGAGTTTTCAAATCATATAGACTTACGGTATAGTATGCCATAACATTTGAAATTGCCTGGCCTGTGGTTGCACGTGCAGGAGAACTGGCGTGTGCCACTTCAACTGGTGTACCCCTCTTGATTCTTGCTTACGCCAATCCAGTTTGTTTGGTCCAATCACAAGCACTTTGCCAAGGTTGTGTGCAAAGCACTCCACCATTTTACACGATTTTGAGGCTTTTGGAGGCCTATAAAAGGGACCCAAGGCTTGAAAGCCAAAGGGGGTGGAATTTCTTAGAGTTTTATGGGAAATTTTGTAGCAAAAAGTAAAGATTTTTGGACCAAAAGAGAGAATTGTCTATTAAAAGAGAGGTTTTTGAGACGATACTTCAAAAACAAGCTAGGAGTATCTAAGTCAAGAAAAAGTAGGAGAGGACAGGTTGCATTGAATAAGTAATCTGGTTTTTACTTATTAATTTCCAACCATATTCTCAAATACTCGCGTTAAAGGCTAAAGAATCAAGGCAAAATTCATGTACTTGTCTTGAGGGAACATCGGAAAGTTCGTATAGTAATCGTACTATTCATGAGTATTTCATCCTCTTTTTGAAATTGTGATAGGATGCAGCTCTCACGTCTGAGCTCTGAGTGGTGTGTGAGCTCCCATATAGGTGCACACCACTCTCGGGGTCGATGCATGCATCATCCTCTTGGCATGCGCGGATCCCGTTTTCATATTTTCATCTTCTTTTACATACTATGTGCGCTTTCAATATGTAGAAATTACAACACATATACCTATTCTGATTGTCCGGAGTATGTACCGTTTGGCTCGATTGTATATGCTGCCTACGGGAAGGCAACGCCAATATTACGATGGCGTCGAATTTTGACTAATCAACAGTGATTCCAATATTGGAACATCACATTTTTTGAAATTTTATTCCATGCATGTTTTGCATAAAGGAAAAATAAATCAACCTTTACGTGTTATCGTCTTTATCCTCCATTAATTGCTCCCCTTCCCAGCATGAGGTCTTAACATATAATGCAATCAAAATCCCATCAATATTTAGTAGAGACCGACCCTCGAGTCGGGCGAGTGGGGTGCTACACCTTCCCACCTCGTAACCTTCTCCCGAACCATGTGATCTTTGGTTATGATAGACTAGTTGCTCCGGTACGTCTCTATTCTTATGTACTTGCTTGGTTCCTCATGGACAACCTCAAATTTGGGTGGTGACTTCAAGAAGTGAAAACGTCGGTTGAGCTCAAGACCACGCACACGCAATGGGGAAAACCGAGTGCGCGGGTTGTCGGCCGGGCAGATTCCGGACGGGAAGTCCACACACCTCTATCACTATTGTAGGATTGTGTTAGTTCTTATTCACTGATTTGATCCTTCTACGTTTGCAATTGACCTCTCTTCTAATCTCGAGGAACATTTGAAGGCTACACTTGCCCATGCAGGTTTGGGTGGCAACGATGATGACAAAGCCTATGCAACAATCATAAAGGGTCCCATACGAGTTGCTACTCATGTATGTGATGTTAATCTTGGGGATTTATCCTGCGAAAGAGGTGAAACTTGGAAAAGCTTGGCCCCCATTCTTCATTCGAGTGTCGCGGCGCCGGTAATGATGTGACAGACTTGGTCCCAAGTTTTGGGGACCCTAGGCAAATTTTCAAAAAGGGCACATAATGTTTTAAAAACATAGAATGAAATTACAATAATTTGAAAGGCAATATTACAAAAATTATTTAGCATTACAGAAGACCACAAAAATACAAGGTACAACTATTTCATAGCAAGAACCAAAGGATATCACTTGAACCCTACTCTTCTTCCATTTCTGGAATTAAAAGTATCAATAAGACTTGTATAATCTACCTCTTCCACCAAGTCATTTTCAATGAATAACATGGTTAAATTTTGATAAATTTCAACTTTGAAAAGTTTCTTTATCCCGAGGCAATTATAACCCCTATAGTCAAAAGAATTCTATCGGTTGGAAAGAATCCTCTTTATTGAGCACTTCAATTGGTTTCTGTCAAGATACGGGTCCAATTGTATGTTAGTTGTGTAATTAGATTAAACATGTAATTACCTTAGTGCTAAGGGTTGTAGTGTAATTGTGTCTCTGTTCTACATATTTATTGATCGCAATAAGAAACAAACCCTAACTTTTGGGGATTCGAAAATTATTGTTTTACATGGTATCAGAGTATCGATCACGGTCTTTGTTTGTGATCGATTGATTCTTTGTTTCGTCTGAGTTTTTCCGGATTGACATCATTCGGTCAAGCTATTATATCTCTTCAATCAGATCTCTAGAACCCTCGATCCAGCCTTCGATCAACCATTGCTCTCGCCGCCGCTGCTTGTTAGCCCTCGCCGTACCTCTAGAACCCTCGTCAACCCTCAATCAACCCCCGCCGGACCTCCAATGACCACTTATGTGGCTGTTTCGGCTTTGAGATCTTTTGGATGTGATCTGTTTGGGTTCAAAATCTATTGGGCTTATCTCTTCTATTTTTTATCATTTTGAATCATGGCGGAAACAGCTGGTTGTGCATGTGGTATGAAGGATGAGTCGAGTCATGTAGAGACTCTTGAAAATACTCTTTTGGATATTTGTCCTATTAAGTTGGGTGGTACCAACTAATTGATTTGGTCTCTCATGTTTACCTTGGCCATTGAAGCTCGAGGGATGTTTGAGTTCATTGAGGGCCCTGTTCTCTCACCAGAGGTACCTACTGAACTGAAAAGGTTCAAGTCTCAGAAATCTTTAGTCATGACTTGGTTGTTTAAATCTATGAGAGTTGATATTCGCCATACCTTCCTGCTTCTTGTGTCTCCACACGAGGTTTGGACTACTGCAGTTTGTACTTATTTTTAGCAGGGTAATGGTGTGCAATGTTTTGAGTTTGGGATGAGACTTTGTACATTGGATCAAAACCATCGTTTTGTCGCTGAGTATTATTTTGACGTGAGTTGTGCATGGCAGGAGTTTGATTATTATCAGGAATTTCAGGTCGTGGGTGTTGAAGATGCTGCCAAATGGCTAGAGCGGATGGAGAAAGAGCATGTTTATGACTTTTTGGCTGGCCTTAATATGCAGTATGATCAGATTATAGTATAGGTGTTGGATCGTGTTCCGTTTCCATCATTGGGAGAGGCTTATGCCATTGTTTAGCAAGAGGTGAGTAAGAGGGGTGCTGTGTTGCATACTCCTACTTTCGATCGTTCTGCCTTAGTGGCCAGTCCTCAACCGAGTGGTGAATTTGGTGGTAGCAGTGGATTTATTAGTCGTGCATCTCTTTGGTGTGATTATTGCTACAATACCAGACATACTAGAGATTTTTATTGGAAGTTACATGTTCGTTCTCCTTGTGGGAAAGGTGGTGGACGTGGTGGTCGTGGCTGTGGGTTTGCGCGTTCCCTGGCCTTAGGCTCATATTTTGGAGTCTGCACTTCCTATGGCTTTTCTCAGGAAGAGATGCAAGCTCTCAGGCGCCTTATGACTTGAGCTGATTCTTCATCTACCACTGCTTCTACCTCCATAGATTTTCCTTCCTCTCATTATGCTCACACAGGTATCCTAGCCTGTGCATTTACCGCATCTCCTGGTATTCTTTGGACTATCGACTTTGGTGCTTCTGATTATATGATAGGTTGTTCATTTATTTTTTATTCTTACTCTACTTATTTTGGTAAGGATAATATCAGAATTACAGTTAGATCTCTCTCTACTATTTCACTGAAATGCTCTATTAGCTATTCTCCTTCTATTTGTCTTTCTTCAGTTCTACATATTCCTAGTTTTGCTACTAATTTGCTTTCTGTTAGTAGTTTTATCCATTTTGCAAAATTTTTTTTGACACTTTTTCTTACTCATTGTGTTTTTCAAGAACTGAATACGGGGAAGGTGATTGGCAGGTAAAACACATGATGGTCTATTTTTTGGAGTCTACACCTCGCACATCTAAACCACCTTTGTCATGTGGTCAGGCTCTGCAAGCAGATACGAGTTCCGTTCTTTCTTTGTTGCATCAATGGCACCAAACCCGATATTGGGTCATTCGTCTTTTGGAACTTTAGAGAAATTTTTTTCTCATTTGAGTAAGTCGCGTCAAAGAAGTCAGTTTTTTTGTGAAATTTGGGAAACATAAATGTTCTTCTTATGCACCTATTAATAAAAGAAGTGATTATTCGTTTATGGTTATATATTCTAATGTTTGGGAACTTTCTTGTGTTACCTCTCTTAAAGGTTTTCTTTGGTTTGTCACGTTTATAGATTGTTATTCTCGTGTCACTTGGGTGTATCTACTTAATTCTAAAGTGATGTATTTTCTTGTTTCAAATCTTTTAATCGGATGATGTGTACAAAATTTGATAGTAACAATAAAATTCTTTGAAGTGATAATGGGACCGAGTATATTGATAGGTTATTTAGGGCATATTTCGATGAACATGGTATTCTTTTTCATATGACTTGTGTTGACACCCCACAACCAAATGGGGTTGTTGAATGCAAGAATTGTCATTTTGCTGAAGTTGCTCGCTTCCTTCTGTTCACCTTGCATCTTCTCAAAATTTTTGAGGTGAAGAAATTTTGACGGCTACTTATCTTATCAACCATCTGCCTTACAGTGTTCTCCACTTCAAAATTCCTATTGGGTGTTTCCCTTGCAGATGTCTGGTGTCCTCTCTTTCTCTGAGAGTCTTTAGTTGTGTATGCTTTGTCTATGCTCTTCACTCCTCGGGTGGAAAGTTGGGTCCTAAAGCCCATAAATGTGTTTTTGTTGGGTACTTTTCTACCCAGAAGGGCTATAAGTGTTACAATCTTCACTCTCGAATTTTTTTGTCTATATGGATGTTGCATTTGGGAAATTGAGTTCTTTTACTCTCCCTCCACTCCATCTCTTCAGGGGGAGTCTATTAGAGAGGAAGAGATGTTCACTGCTCAGAATCATGAGTTGTTTTTCTTACCATATCATAGTGAGGGGGAGAAGGAGACGTCTACTGTTGACAGAGAGGAACTAATATCTGTAGACAGGGTAGACTAGGACGTTGGTGGATTGGTTGAGCATGAACAATGGCCAAGACCTATTTTGTTGACATATAAGATTAAAGAAAAATTTTCATGTGTGATGCCATCTTGTCAATCACTAATGCCTGCTCTAGTTCCAGACTCTTTTGTTGAGTTATTTGGTAATGAATCTTCTTCTATTGAACTTTCCCTTATTGAGTCAAGTGAACTTAATATCCATGTTGCTTTTCGGAAAGGTGTTAGATAGTGTATTCAATATCCCGTCTCTCAATTTATCTCATATGATCGTTTGTCTCCTTCGTACCATACCTTTGTTTCTTCTCTTTCTTTTATATCGATTCCACAGAATTGGTAGAATGCCTTTATGATATCTCAGTATATATGGAGATACCGTTGGGATTTCCTCATTTGCAAGCGAAAGAAAGGTGTGTAGATTGAGAAATGTTTTATATGTGTTTAAGCAATCACCGAGAAATTGGTTTGACAGGTTTTCGAATGCTATATTGAGATTTGGATACCAACAAGAGTCACGTTGATCATACCATGTTCATCAAAGTTGGTGGTAAGATTGCTATCCTTATTGTTTATGTAGATGATATGATAATGACAAGCAACGACATGGGTGAGAATTCCGACCTTAAAGCTCAATTGAAGAATTTGAGATTAAGGATTTAGGATCAATGAGATACTTTCTTAGAATGGAAGTGATAAGGTTTGATGAAGGCATTTTTATCTCCCAAACGGAAATATATTCTTGATTTATTGGAGGAAGCCGGTATGTTTGGTTGTAAACCTGCAGATTCTCCTATTGAGGCTAATGATCATCTTCATAGAGATGCAAGGGAACGTACTGACAAAGAGAGATATCAAGACTTGTGAGCCGATTGATTTATTTAGCTCATACTAGATCGGATGTTTAACATGTTGTGGGGGTTGTTAGTTAGTTTATTCATGATCCACTTATTGCACATATGGATGCTATTTATCGTATCTTGAGGCATATCAAGTCAGTTCCGGAAAAGGAGATTTTGTTCTTCAGTCATGGTCATTTACGACTGGAGGTATTTACTGATGCGGACTGGGTTGGTTCTGTAGATGATAGACGCTCTACCTTTGGCGATTGTACTTTCATTAGAGAAAACTTGGTTACTTGGTGGAGTAGAAGCAGTCAGTGGCCGTTTGATCCAGCACAGAAGCTGAGTAGAGAGCCATGACTTATGGAGTTCGCAAATTTTTGTGGCTCCAAACCTTGTTGCTTGATTTGGGAATTGGAGATGATGGCCTGATGAAACTCTACTGCGACAATAAAGTTGCTATAAACATTACTCATAATCTTGTCCAACATGATAGAATGAAGCATATAGAGATTGATAGACAGTTTATCAAGGAGAACATGAGCAAGAGTTTGATATGCATGCCTTTTGTGGGCCCAACATCTTATATGAAGATATTGATTAGAAGGACTTGTATCAAATCATTTGGAAAGTTTGTTTTGTGGCTTTTGTTGAGAAGAAATCATTGCTTTTCGTATGGCCCACTGCTGGTTAACTATGTAGCACAAAGTCGAAAACAGACACGAATACGGATACAGATACACACCATGGACATGAGGGGGCACGACATTTTTTAAAAATAATGTATACAGTGTGATGCACATCTAGATTGTAATAACTTAGTATCTTTGTTTGGGCTTCTATTGAATGCTTTATTGAACCAAATGTGTATGCTATATGCATAAATAAATATTTTATATGGCACATTTGGCTCAATACTTTTTTAAATTGTAAGTATCTATCCCTGAAAAAACTATTAAATTTTATAAAAGCCATCTCGCTGTGCCCCCATGAGTGTTCCGGTGTCAGCACCATGTCCCCTTTAAAAAGGTATTCAAATTAAATAGCATGTCCCCGAGTTTCTAACACGGATGCGCTGACCTCGTAGGAGTGTGCTTCATAGCTAGTTTATCTTAGAGTAATTGCAATTTCTGCTTGATATCGATGAGATTTTGGAACTCTGTCCATATTTAACTTGATTTAATCGTCTTTGCTAACGGGCAGCCGTAGCACAACAATAAGATTGCCCCAGGGTGACCCGGTTGTCACGGGTTTAAATCCCGGAAACAGCATTTTTGCTTGCGGGCGTAAAGTTGCGTACTAGGAAATCTCTTTTTTAATCATCTTTGCTGTCTTCGGAAAAAGAAAGGGTTAATCTCGTTTTGTCACGTGTTGTTTTCTGTCGGTCACTCAGTTTTATATTGGTTTGGAGTGGTCTGCTGGGTTGCTGATTTATATTTGTCACTTTGTCTTTTACATGAACATAACTGTTACTGTTTGTGGGGTAAATATTGTTGTTTATTTGCACATTGAATGTAATACAACTATTTCCTTGCTTGTAGGTTGTTGAAGTCAATATTAAAGTCGAAGAACCTGGAGAAAGTAATGTTCACAATAATGCATTTTATGCTGATGAAAAGTTACTTCGGTGTGAACTAGAAGCAATGCGTGATTGTGATCCTCTGTCTGCACGACATTGGATAGTAAGATTCAAAGAACTTTATGCTGTGTGTGTGTGTGTGTGTGTTTGTGTGTCTCTGTCTCAGTGCCGGGGGGGGGGGGGGGGGGGGGGTTGGGGGCCTTGTGCGTATGTTCCTAGTTCCCAGTTTTGTAGCTTTTAAGTGATTGATTACTTCTCATGGTTTGGACGTACGCTAGCAAAGAAAACTTGCCAGTATTTACTCATTCTGCAATAGAATAGAGATTTTATTTTTTCCAAAATCCAGATCGGGTATTTGCTTCTCATGGTGATTGTTTGAATATTATGTTTATATTTTTATATTTCTTGGTTCGCGGTATTTGGTATAAACATTTCATTCTCTTGAGGATTCCTAATTTCGTTTGTGAATTGGGTAACTTGTACGTTACCATTAATCTTTCAGATCAGAAACACCAGAAACGTCAACCGGACTGGGCAGTTGACAGGCTACAAGCTAGTACCTGGACGGAATTGTTTACCTTTAGCTGGCACTGAGGCAAAGTTTCTGAGAAGAGCTGCTTTTTTGAAGCATAATCTTTGGGTCACGCCTTATTCGCGTGATGAGATGTACCCTGGAGGAGAGTTTCCTAACCAAAATCCACGTGTTGGGGAGGGATTGGCTACTTGGGTTAAGCAGAATCGAACACTGGAAGAAACGGGCATAGTTCTTTGGTTAGTCTGTCGTTTCTGTACATGGAACTTTCATTTGCACACTCCTTTTAAATATACTTTGCTCCCAAATCACACTTTCATGTGTGCGACATTAAGTAACACATGAAAGCATGATTTGGCCTTTTTACTCCAGACAAAAAAAGTGTTGTTTCTACAGAAAGGGAGTATTAAACTGATATTTTCCTTATGTGTTTTCTTGGTGAGTAGAGGCAATGAATATATTCATATCCATTATCTTTGTCACTGATACACGCGTAGGTTCTATCTTGGATGTGTAGTCTAGGTCATTAATTTCCTTCTTTCAATGATTCTTCAATTAAATAATCCAATGCCAACAGTATGGCCTCATGGTATTTTGGTTAATTTGGTTGAAAACTTCTTCATAAATACTTGTCTTAGGTTTAAAATGACCACAATTCTTTACTGTTACCGAAGTGAACATTCCCTTTGTTCCTTCGTTATTTAACATGGATATGAGCACTCGCAGGCTGATTACCTTTCTGGTATTCGATCTTACCAGTCTCTCTCTCTCTCTCTCTCACTCTCACATTCATTTGGGTGGGGGTGGGTGCGGGGGTGGGGTTTATTTATTGCTATATTTTTTTGTCTTTCTTGAACTTCTTGATTAAGAGCATGGCAAGCAACTGATTCTCTACTTCTATTTTTGTCAACTGTTACAGGTATGTATTTGGAGTGACTCACATTCCTCGACTCGAAGACTGGCCTGTCATGCCAGTTGACCACATTGGTTTCACGCTAATGGTACTGGTTTCAGGCATTTTGGCCCTAAAAGCCATCAAAGTCTCACTTCGGAATTTAGAGGAACTTGTATCTCAAGTGTATATGCGTTCTTTACTTGTCAATTCATTTGAGTCCTAATTTTCTGTTGTTTGTTTCTGTTTGTCATATGCAGCCACATGGATTCTTTAACTGCTCGCCCGCTGTGGACGTCCCTCCAAGCTCGTGCGACTCAGATGTGAAGGACAATGGGAATGGTGTTGTGGTAAAGCCACTCCCAAATGGAATGCTGGCAAAGCTTTGAAAGCCTAGATCCAAATCTGGTTACAGAAAAGTTTCTCTCCTAGTTCAAGATTTTCAAAGATGCTGAACGGTTTCTAGACTCTATATGTTTTCTTATTTCGCATGACAATCAAATGGGGTATAACAATATCGTCATAAACCATAGCCAAGTCTAGTCTATGAATCTACTTTCATTGTACTTAATTCACTTGTTAGAATCATCCGTTGTGTATGAAAATGAAGAGAAAAGACATCAGAATTTAGTATCTTCACTCATCTTGCACTATAAGGCTTGTTGGTATAAGAGCTAGCTACGACAATGACTCGTCAGGTATGGGGTCGTATGCAACCTACTTGAGTATGGGATCCAATGGTGTTGCATTTGCAGTTCAAGCCTTGGAGGGGCTATCTTGATGTTGGATTTAATCCAATTTGTGGTGAATCTGTCGTAAACGTTTGTCTCTGAGATTATTTTGAAGGTTTTCAACAATGTTGCATCCTTATCTTTACGAGAATGTGAAATTTTTTAATATTTTTTTAGCCAAAAATTTCTGAGATTTACATTTCTATCTTTTTTATTGGAATTATTATTTTCTCAAAAGATTTATCTTGCAAAAAAAAATAACCTTTTTAACTCTTCACTAATTTTTTTTGGAAGTATTCATCTTCTTCCCCGTTTCTCTTGAGTTTAATCATTTTATAAAAGTCAATTATGAAACCAAAGCTCTCAATCACCCACCCACAGCCCCTTACCTCTGAGTCACCCAAACACAGTTGGATGACTCACCCACGGATGATTTGTTTCTTTAAAGCCATAGGCTTCTGGAGAGAGCTGATTTTAGAGCCACTATTTGTTAAAGCCACTGGTTGCTAGTTGACGGAAAGCTACAAAAGTGACTAAAATTCGGTCTCTAAGTATAGGTCGCCAAAGACCTTTTCCGTTGCCAAGTTTTTGTCACCCATAGACTTGTTCATTGGCCAGACCTTTAAGTCTCCGAATGTTATTTCGGTAATCAAAAATGAAATTCCTACCCTTTTCTGACCAATAGGAACCAAAAGTTGTTTTGACGACCAAACTATTGCTATAAATTGGATCTTGTAGATACTCACAAAACCTGTTCAATATTTGAATATGCATTTCATATGGTGCCACAGAGGTCATTTTTCGGATTCAATCCCTGTAACATTGTACATCAATATAAGTAATATACTGATGGTGCTGGAAATTGGTTCAAGAATTTTAAGCTCATGCGTTGATTCCTACAAACAAGTTTGGTGATTGGGAGTGGTTTTTAGGTTAAGGATCCTTAGATGACCATGTTAGACTTTTTGTGGAGAGAGATAGAAACTATGGGCAAGTACGACAGTATGAGAGTTAGGTGTGAAAATGTCTCTATATCCTAGCCAGTAATTCCTTAAAATAGGGTAGAGGATAAGTGGATTTTAAGTGGGTTCATGACGACAGATCACGCTCTTTTTCCAAATTGGGGGAGAGGGTCATTAATTGCACGTGCCATCCTCGGGATTTCGAGTGTCCAATGGCGCAGAGTGCGGGATCTAGTCTGAATGGATCCCCAGACTGGCTTCCTTCTGCTGGGCTGATTGGGTGCTCTATGGTCAGGGTGAAATTCATCCGATCAGTTAAACAATCATTGTCTACCCGAGCAAAATGTTAATAAGCAGTCAAGCTATGGGCGACCAGTAACAACAACTGAGCACTGAGTGACTCATGTCCTAGCGAGCCAAATTGGGCTCATCAGATGTCTCAATTCCCTAGTCTAGACATGAGCCTAGATGTAGGGAGTTACTCTTTGCCAATAAGAGACAATTACTTTTCCATTAAATGCATGTCCTTTCATATGCGAAGTCTACCGTTGGATCATGACATGTGTCCTAATCTCAGCAAATGGCGCTCCACGTTAGGCGGTTACATTGGCATGATTATTCTTTCGGTGACGTGGCGCGATCACGACGAATGGCTACGACCCATTTATAACGACTGACCATGTGTTAGAATCTCAGTTGCTTACTCTCACACGTTAGATGACTGAGATGGCCTCCTCATTTTCCCTTTTTGTGTTATACAGAAGGTTTTTAAATTAGGGTTCAAAACTACATTTTTCTTACTTTCTTCCTCCCAACTTTTCAGACCTTCCTCCCTCAAGGTTTTTGAAGGCTCGCCTCTCCTTTTCGAGTACATTTGGATAGCTTATCTATGGGTACGTGATGGGCATATATATTTGCATATCTAATAGCTCACCATCGTATTAGTTTTGGGCTTGTGTGCGTGATTATTTCCATGTTTTAGTTGATATTACATGTTATCCTTATGTCATTTGCAGGAAAATCATGTTAATGAGACATTCTGAGAAGTCTTTGTGACTCTCGATGTTATATAAAGTCTCGCGTGGCTATACTTAAGTGTTGAAGCAATTCAAGGCTCGAGAGAAAGTGCGAGGAAGGCTCGAGACCATCGAAAGGGTTGCTGTCATGTTGTTGTTGCTGATATATTCATCTAGATGGGGCACCAGTTTATCCGGATGACTTGCTGTTATGAGGAAGCCAAGGAAGTGAAGCATCCGGATTAGTTATCAATTCATCCCGATGTCAAGATGAAGAAATAGTCCATAGGCCTTATTTATCCGGATGAGGCACCAATTCATCCGGATGGCATGCATTGAAGAAAATATCAAAAGAAGGCAGAGAGCCAGTTCATTCGGATGACACATCAACTCATCCGGATGTCAAGCCATTGAAGATTCAAAGAAAATGTGCTACAAAAAGATCTTATTCGGATGTCCATCTATTTCATTCAGATGATCATTTGTGAAGAGAATCTTGAAGACCATCCGAATTAGGAGGAGCCTATTGAAAGACATTTCATTCGGATCCCAACCATGATTCATCCGGATGTGTTCCTTATGGAGACCAATTCAGAAGACCAGAGAGTAAATTCATCCGGATGTCTCTGACAATCATCCAGATGACCTGAAGATTTAAAGAAGACTTTTCACGACAGTCTCAACCAAGGTTATCGATACCGTACCGTACCGATCGATATATACCATTTTAACGTAAAAATGGTACCAAGTACTTCTAATACCGTACCATTCTCAATACTGACCCATATTGGCTAATACCAGTAAAATTTAATTTTTTTTAATTTTTTTGCTCTTAGTAAATTTTTGGTATTTTTCATCATAATTTTTTAACATCTAGATTTCTTTCATCGGAATGAATAATTAATATAAAAATTTAACACAAATTTAATAAAAATTCAAGAACAATTGATTTGTCACAGTATTTATGGACTAACAAGTTATACTTTAGTCAAGTATTCTACAAATAAAATCAATAACATTAATACTACATAATTTAATCATAAAGAAATTAATTTTTTTTAGCCCTCTCTGTGATTTTATATGGTTGCGGTAAATCCGATATGGTACCTGGTGTATGACCAGTACCGGTACTTACTGTACCAATAGACAAATCGGTACAAAAATTGTTTCAGTCAAGATTTCATACACCATTTCTCTGAGGATCAATACCCGAACTTCGCTGCTATACAAATCATTAGAAGAGTTTGGATTTAAATTCTAGCCATGCCTAATGCCGCAACGATGTACTAAGTTGGGACCAATCAAGTTTTTGGCGCCGTTGCTAGAGAGTCTACAGCAACTTCATTGGTAACAAATTTTTTGTATCCGTATATATTTGTTTTTCCTTTTCTATTTCATTTTCATTTTGATTTGTGATAGACAGTTAGTAGGAACATTATCTCGGTGCATGAGCACTTACACACGCAATCACATGAATAGACTTGTGAGAGTGCAAATTCACCCTACTAACACGATGGCTGAAAATGAAGTAGAAAATGTGAACCTGAAAATCATGAAAGATTATCTGCACCCTACACGAACAATAGTTCCGTCATGCACACTGAACTAACTCACCCAATTCCACAAGGGAATTAGTTCACTGTAAAACCGAACATGTTATGTCTAGTTCTGACCTTTCATGGTATGTATTCCAAAAACCATTATCAACATGTTAGGAAATCCAGAAAGTTTTCAATACCATGTGCACCAACCCCGATTAGCTTGAGTCAACCAGATTGAAACATTCTCTTTTTTCTCTTAAAGACAAGGCCAAGGGCTTGGTTTTGTCACTTAGACCGAACTCAATACCCTCTTGGATAGAAATGAAGAAAGGATTCCTTAAAAGATTTTTCCCAATGCATAGAAGAACAACTCTTAAGAAGGAGATTCAAAATTTCACAGAGGAATCTAATGAATCTTTTTATGATTGTTGGGAGAGGTATCAGAAGTTTTTGAATGCATTTTTGCATCATGAGTTTGAAGATTGGTGAATCGTTGGATTTTTCTACGAGGGCATCTCTGCCCGAAATTGCCAATTTATAGATGTGATCTGTAATGGTCAGTTCCTGAACAAACAGCCATCAGAGGCTATTTAACACATCAATGATTTGGCTGAAAATAATCATTCACGGGATTCTAATCCCAACGATAAATTTCCCAGAAAGGCGACGCCTAACCAAACTTGGAATGACCTTCATCCAATGGCTTGAGCATAGATATCTTGTCAAAGTGATTTTCATCGCATGATAGGAATTGAATTGAAGTTCCAATCATAGAAACTAGAGTAAAGTGTTAAAGGCTTGGTTTGTTATGCTCGAAATCAATGATGGTATATCTAATACTTGGTTTCATATCTTTCATAGCTAGACTCATTGTCTAGGGGACCATATTCACCTTTTGAGACTTTCTTAGTAAATGGTTTTCAAAGAATGATTTTTTGGCCAAGGCCATAAAACCTTGATTATTGGTTGAGTAGTGAGGAGAAGATATCCTATGCTTAAGCTAGGGAAGAAATAACCCCCGTGACCATGCCTGTTTTTTTCTCTTGCCTAGTTTCGTGTTTAAGTGTTTCGTTTTAGGTTGAAAATCCAAAAAATCCGAACAAAAAAGAGTGGCATCCTAAACGTTGAAACCAATATAGAAATCGTTCTAGTGAAGATTTCATATACCATTTTCTTAAGGTTGATACCCGAACTTTGCTACTGTACAAATCATTAAAAGAGTTTGGATTTAAACTCTAATCGTGCCTAGCACCGCAACGATATACTACGCCTTTCTCTCTTTTTCCCCATCTTTTCACCTTGGAGCCCGACTTTTCCATTCTCGCACATGGGTCTTTTTTCCAAGTGTTTTTGGCGTCTTGTTTGTACTCTTACTTTTTGTGGCTCTGGCCTTGCCCAAATCATTAGGTTAATCCACTCCAAGCCGTCGACTTAGACACTTATTCTTCCACGGAATCTTCTAAGGACATTGTTATGGATGTTTACCCATCTTCGTAGCCAACCATGCCTCTAATCCCAAGGCCAAGGCCTTGGGTGCCGGGAAGATTGCCTCAGTGCTGGTCGATAGTGACCCAAAGAACCTTAAGGCCCTATATTTAACTTTGGAGTCCTTCCACCTGAGAGCCATGACCGTTGATGAGAGGGCTTGCTTTTATAGTGGGGCAAAGTTTGTCTATTCGAAAGCTCCCTTCAATGTGGGCTCGTCTCCCTTTTCGCCCCCTTATCTGATAGCTCCTCCACTTCTTGGTCCTCGTCTTGGGCCAATTAAAGCCTTACACCTAGAGATTGCTCATTTCGATGGTGTTTTTACGGCACAAGGCCAACAAAGGGAAGAGAAGTTTAACCACTACTGAGTTTATGTAATGTTACTAGCCCAAGGAGGCGAAGGAGGATGCTGACTGGTGGTTCTTCCAGTCATGGGAATGTCACAACCTCATTTTTGGAATGCCCTCTTCCAATAAGAGTTGGAAAGAGAGGTTCATCCTTTGCTGATGGTGATGGTTAGGAATTCAGCCTTGACGTGGCCCTTCTTTCCTCCCAGATTAGGGTGAGCCAGGTATGGGAAGACCCTGCTCAATCTACTCTATCAACTGGGCCCACTATATCAAAAGAAGATGGGAGGTTTATCAACACCTCTTTAAGACTAGTCAGCCCCATTTTGTTTTCTGTTCATTGGGCTCCAATCCTTTAAGTAAGAAACTTATCTATTATTGGCATGGCCACTTGTTCTCAGTACTTGTACCGACTGCTCATTTGCTATTTTTCTATTTCTCGTTGAGAACAATGAATCCTCCTAGAGCGGCCCCGAAGAAGGCCAAAAGAGAGCGACCGTCCATGTGAGGATCTATGGTTCAAGACTTGTTGTTTTATGTTTTTACTTAATTTTAGAGTTCCGTGGTTTCAATTTAATTGTGTAATTGTGGCTTGTTCGCGAGATTTTTAAGTTTTCGGCTTGATTGGAGTTTATCTGTCACAGCCCATCCCAAAGTAGGACAGGTTAGTGAGCGGCTAGTGAGTAAAACCCACTAAGGCCTAATCAAATGGCTTTCCAAAATGTATCAATATAATGATGCTATAAAAACAATCAGAGTGTGGAAGCATGCGTATACTCATAATAAGAATATACCACAAGGATGTGACAAAACACCTGCCACAAGTCTCATCTGTATGACATACATTCTATACACACACACATAGACACACACAGACACACACATTAATTGAGTTCCTAGCCTATCAAGGCGTAACGTCAACAACAAAAGAGCTTATATGTATAATGGCGTATCAGCCTATCACAAAAAGACATCAAAAAGGGCAAAACATCTCTACTCGAACCTTTTACTGCCCATCTTCCCGTTCTTCCAAACCTGACATGTTGCATAGCAACAGTCGTTAGCTAAAAACTAGTGTGAGAACAAATATGACAAGTTTACAGGTTTGCCATGTACAAATTACATAAACAATGATTAATCATTTAGAAGGACCTCATGAGTTCATCTTCTATCATGCTAAAATGTTTCATATCCTTTTATGATTCATGATCATCGTTCATTCAATCATTCATTCCATTCCATTTTATTCCGTCGTGTTATCTTGTGTTCTACTCTATTTTATTTTGTGGCGCGCTTAAACATGCTTAATCGTTCCTTTAGTGATAATGTCAATGTATTTTGGGTAGGAGCAACCCAACTATTCTGGAAAGGAGTGACCCTTCTAAGTTATTACTTTTAGCTTATCTAGAATGACGTCATCCATTACCGCATTGGACCATGGTATTCTATTATGTCGTCGTATTCCAAATTCTTGGCAACAAGAGCTTATCATTCTATTTATTGTATCGACCATATTCTATTCTTCCTTGTGTTCTAGCATTCATAGCATGTCCATAACTAGCGAGGAAATTCCTTAAGCGGTTCATATTTTTAAAATGTTCATCGTTCACCAATTTATACATGGATTATTCGTTGATCAATAATATGCTAAGCATGAAAGATTTAGCATAAAATGTTACCATTGCACATTCTTGCATCTTTAAAAACAACACTTGCATGCTTAACAAGTTTCTTTTGAGAACGCATGTAAAAGAGGCATATTTGAACTCACCGATAGACCAAGGTTCGAGACAAAATCCTTAAAAATCTCCTTCCGTCAACTTATACTGTACTATAATCATAAAATATTGAATTTAGTGCCCAACTTCAATCGCTTAAGTAGAACTCAACCCTTAACTCTTATGACCTTTAACAATATCATTTTCTAATCCTTCAAGCTTCTTATTGATTAAAGGCCCGAAATCGTCCATTTCTTTTCATCAAATTTAGAGTCTACTGCTGTTCTAAGGTCAAGTACCAATCTCAATGACCGTAGAGTCAAAATAAAAGCTTCGGGGTCCAAAATTTCCGAAGTATAATATTAGACAATTTCTCCATAATTTTATGATGATGGAAATCAATTTGGAAACCCCATCTGAACTTGTCCAAAGGTCACCAAATTTGACATGGTGGTAGATTAAGATGTTGGAAACATCTTCAAGGCAGACCATAAAGCCTAAAACAATCTTTAAACGGGTAAAAATTCCCTTGGTCCAGAACTGGTCCAGAACCGACACTTCCTACGCAAACTTCAATTTGAGGAGTTCTAGCTATCCAATCGAGTTGGTCCAATTGAGAATGAAAGATAACACATCAAGGTATATTTTTACCAAATTTGGGGTCAATTCGAGGTCTGTACCACTCTGGAGCTCAAAAACAAGTTCAAGTCTCGCAACAGTCTCATCTGATCACCCATCCGGCTGCCTGTTCGGAAATCCGGATTGGCAACCGGATTGCTTTCCGGACAGCCCCAGAAATGCAATAGAGAGCTAGCTAGGTTTCTGTTGGAACTTATGGCTCATATGGAGTAGGTCAGAAACTGAGCGTAGTGGAGCAGAGCGAGGGAAGCAGAGCGGAGTGAGGCTTCTGACTCAATGGGTTCAACTGGTGTAATTGGGTCTTCGGGCCAATGGATTGGGGGGTGCGCAGGGGCAAAGGCCCCGTAGTACGGTACAACCTAATTAGAATTGGATTACCTAATTAGAGTTGGACTGTATGACCTAATTAGAGTTGGTTTACCTCATTATAATCGGATTAGAATTGGAATAGAGTATATTTATAAATACTCTCTATTGTAAAATTCTAGACATGAGCTCAAATAATAAATCTGGCTCTGCTCCCGTGGATGTACCCAGTTTTGGGGAACCATGTAAATCTTGTATTGATTTCTTTACTATTTCGTATTCAACATTGTGTGTGTGGTTGAGTGACTCCATTAACAGTTTCATTTCTTGGTTCATAATTGGTTCCGAATACCCTACTAGATTGTAAATAAGACTTGTATCTATGCTCTATAACATGCCATTTATAGAGATTTCAAAGGCTAATTCTATACATTTTCTTCAAAAGTCAACTGTTAAACCTTGGAGCTCTGTGAATGGCTTCCAAAAGCTACTATCCTTTTCCTTCTTCCTCTGTAATTGTTGATATTCTCTCCTTTCTCTTTCATCCAACCCCTTTCTCTCTCTTTTCCCCTTCCGAATCTATGAGCGTGAAAATGAAACTAGAAGCTGCTTTGGTTCTTTTATAAACATGCACCTAGAAGATTTATTGGCATGGCACCTCAATCCGTGAGGTGTTTTCCTAGTACTTCCCCAGAGGCCACCTCAACCATGCATGCCACCCCTTCCTCTTATTTCAACAGCTATAACACTATGTATAAGCATATCTATATGTACTCTTAGTTTTTAATGTTTGACAAAATTCTCAAATTACACTTCAATCCTTCAATTGCCAATTAATAACCAAATCAACAACCCATTATACATATTCTCAATTCAATCGCTAACCTTTATTTTAACTCAACTCAATAGTATCAGTAGAAGAATATTTTTGTTTTTCGACTAAATTTGTCAATAACCAGTGCCTAGGGATTTTTAGGTTTATCCAATTTATCAACCTTGGTTGAATAATGGAATCAAATGGTCGTAGCTCAAAAATTTCTACCAAATGTTTATCTATGGGTTTCACAGATGTCTCGGAAACTTTTGTTAATTCATGGATATTATTTTTTCCAATTTATGGCTAAATCGTTGGAATTTGATCTTATATCAATTCCTCAAGTTTTAATTTTAATACTAACAGTATTCTCTAGATTGGGATCATTTATAGTAATAAAATAATTTGGTTTGATGTTAAACTAAATAACTCCATTAACTAAATTAGATTGAATGCCTCCAATGATAGACTTCATTGGGTCATTAAATCTCTTATCAAAGAGTACATACAATATAGGACTATCTATCCTTTGTCTAAATAATGCATTAATTCTTACCTGAATTAATCCAATATGCTATAAATGTATCTAACATCTAGATATTTCTTTTTCCATCTTGTTACTTTTCTTCTATCAAAAAGTAAAATGTCTACAAGACATTCTCCAGATAACTAAGCTGTGGTGTTTCCATTGTATTGCTCCAAAACTTGTGCTGAGAAAAAATTAAATTTTGAAATTTTATAAATCTCCTCTTTTTTGACTTCTTGTAGGTTTTCAATTTTTTCAATTTCTTGATCAGTGAAGAATTTTTCTTCACGCATTACATCACTTAATCTTAATGTATCCAACTCATTAACTGGACTAAGTGTTATCATAGAGTCATTATCTGTACGACTCGAATAATTTAACATGAAGATAAATTCTTCATCTGAGGAGCTTTTTTCTTCACTATCTATTTCATTATAAAATTTCAAGATCGTGTTCTTCAAGAACTTTACCATTTTCTTAGCACTTTTTTCTTTTTTAGGACACTCAAGTGCATAATGACTTTCTTCATTACAAATAAAACATCGACAAGCCTTCTTTTTGAAGAAAATGTTTTATTATTTTTCTTTTAAACATATTTTTTTCCTTTTCAAAAATGGTTTATTTTTTGTCCATGGCTTCCATTTAAAAGTTCTTTTTTTTTTTTTAGAAATTTTCTTTTTTGGAAAAATAGGTTTATAACAAATCTTTCAACTTTCATGGAAAACTTTATAACAACATTTTCTTCCATAAGCAGAGTTAAAAATCTGGCTTTTTACTTGTTTCTTAGCCTTTGTTTCTAAACATCTATATGCAATAAGTCTCATAACTAGATTCATTCTGAATTCTAAATTATCTTCTTTTCCTTGTTTTTGAAGGAAATTAGGATAACTTTTAAAACTTATCCCATAGACTTGGGAGTTTATAAAAAAACTGATCAAGCCAGTGACCAGTGGCTCAAGGTTCAAGATGATAGAAATATTTTTTGAAAGTATTATAATAATATAGCTCAAGCTTTGATAAAATATAATTTGCACCGTCTTGCAAATTCTTTTCACTAACAAATTCATAAAAAATTTCTTTTATGTAGATCGCAAAAGTAACTAATATTTTGTCATGGAAATTAAAAGAATTTAATAAGATTGCCTTTTGCTGTTTACCCTTATCAAATTTTTCCCATTGTTTTAACCACTGCAACACATCTCCTTGAAGTGTCGCTGCTACATAATCAAGAAATTTTTCTTTCGTTCATGTATTTCTATAATTTGTAATTATAATAAACAAAGATTGTGCTCAATCATCTATTACTTGAAGTTGATCTTTAAAAAGAATATTAGTTAAGTCTAAGTATGTCCCATTCTGGGCCACATTATACTTAAACAAATCATCCATATATTTTCTTCAAAAGTCAACTGTTAAACCTTGGAGCTCTATCAATGGCTTCCCACAGCTACTATCCTTTTCCTTCTCCCTCTGTACTTGTTGATATTCTCTCCTCTCTCTTTCGTCCAACCCTTTTCTCTCTCTTCTCCCCTTCTGAATCTATGAGCGTGAAAATGAAACTAGAAGCTACTTTGGTTCTTCTGTGAACACCAGGAAGATTTATTGGCATGACACCTCAATCCGTGAGGTGTTTTCCTAATACTTCCTCAGAGGACACCTCAACCATGCATGACACTCCTTCCTCTTATTCCAACAGTTGTAACACTATGTATAGGCATATCTATATGTACTCTTAGTTTTTAACGTTACGTACACTTTAATCCTTCAATTGCCAATTAATAACCAAATCACCTAGTCTCAATTCAATCGCTAACCTTTATTTCAACTCAGCTAATATTAGATTTATGTATTAATCGGGATTAATTCCTCAATGATCCAAAAATCCCATTCTTCATTTCCGAATACGGGTTGAGTCCTTACGTTATCAGAACTAGAAGGGGGTTAGTGCGATTAATATTTTAATTAGCATTAATGAAACCCTAATTTTAGTTTTTATAAAAGTTAGACATCTTTTTAATAGATACTCTAATAGCTTTGCCAATATGAATGCAACATGTGGTGTCGCGTTTTGGGAGTACCCACACGTGATAAAATGAACAAAAAATTAGAAATGACGTCGCTCGAATCTCAGATGCAACTAATGAACTATCGCAATGATGACGCTTGTGGAATACGAAGCGGAGGCATTTCACATACATGGGCAGTTATTGTAACTGCCATGCATGCGTAGGAATCTGGAGAAGAAAGTGGTAGAATGTGCATCAAGAACACAAGAGAGATATGGAGAGATGGTCTAGGTGGATCAACCATGATTTGTTCTGACATCAAAGGATGAATCGTGCAGGAAACCAGGCTAAAAATTCAAAGGAAAAAGATGGCATCCAACACTAGTGGTCTATAATAGGAGCAAGGATACAAAGGAAAATGAGGACAAACCCCCATACAACTTATCTTTTTTGCATTTATCTTTTCTTTTCTTTCCTTCCCTTTCCTTTCCTTTCCTTTCCTGCACTTAGTTAGTTTAGCCTAGCTTACCATAGTCATAGTAGTAGCAATAGTTATACTTGTAAAGTTTCACTTGTACCCCTATAGGAATAGTTCTTAACTTAGTTCGAAGCAACCTGGATCTTTTATACTTCTCGAATGTAAGGCAGTTCATTTCACATTTTTTATGACTATTCATTTTCATTTCTAGTTTCAAGTCACGTATTGACACTTTAGAAAAATCCTCTTTGATGAGGTAAGAGAATAGATAACACTAACACCTAGTAACTATTGGTTTAACTATCGCAGTTATAAAGTTTTTTTTTCTGAAAAGGCTAGTTACACTCTTTTTCTAGCATGCTCGCGCATCAATTTTGCCTTGCGATACATTGAAACCAACACATACCCTTGAAGTGTGGGGTTTGACAAAGCTTGAATGAGTCAACCAATATGTGTGTTCAAGAGGAAGTGAGATTGAGACAGGAAGGGTATCACATTGTTTTGGCAATGACAAAACTTGCTATGAAGAAAAAGGATAAAGGAAAGAGATATCTAGCAAAGAAAAAATACGAGCTTGAGAAAAGTAGTCAGGCTCAAGGAAATAATGGTTTCACTGTCAAGTGCTATTTTTGTGGCAAGAAAGGACATGTGAAAAATGACTGCAACAAGCGTAGGGCTTTGTTCAAAAACACGAAGTAAAGAACTTTATTTTGTATGTTACAAATCAAATCTTGTTGAAGTACCTTCTAATACTTGGTGGATTGACTCTGGAGCAATGACTCATATCACCACGTTCTTGCAGGCATACCTTTCAAACGGAAGAAAAGTGAAAGATTTATCTATATAGCTAGTGAACCATCTCAAAGATGAAGTGGTAGCTATCGGAAACGAGTCATCAGATGGATCTTGCAAATACTTTTTATATTACCTCTATTTCTAGGAATTTAGTTTCATTACCTAGATTAGATTCTTTTAGGTATTCAGTTTTATTTGGTTGTCAAAAACTCAGTTTGATGTTTAATTCAATAATAGTTGGTTCTGAAAATTTATGTGATGATTTATATAAGCTAACCCTTCAGTCAACTATTGGCTTGAAACATAGTCAAATTAATGAAAAATCATCAACTTTGTGGCATAAGCGCTTGGGGGCATATCTCCAAGAATACAATTAAAAGATTAGTGAATGATGAAATTTTGGAAGATGTAGACTTTACTGATTTTGAAGTGTGTGTGGATTTAGGTAAAGGAAGGCCAACCAAACACACAAAGAAAGGTGCCATGAGGAAAAATGAGCTTCTTCAGATAATTCAGATTGATATTTGCAAAAATCTCATTCTATGTTTTACTGGACAAAAATATTTTATCACTTTTATGGATGACTTCTCACGTTATGTGTATGTATATCGAATTGATAAAAAGTCTCAAGTCGTTGACATCCTTGAGGAGCACATAACAGAGGTTGAGAGACCATTAGATAGAAAGGTGAAAATAGTAAGGTCAGATAGAGGTGGTGAATTTTATGGGAGATATGATAAGTCAGGGCAAAATCCTGACCCACTTTCAAAACTCTTAGTAAAGTGGGGCATCTGTACTCATATACAATGTCTAGTACACCACAATAGAATGGTGTTACTGAGGGGCACAATTGTACACTTATAGATATGGTTAGGAGTATGATGAGTTTTTCAAATGTACATATTTTTTTGTGGAGTGAAGCATTAAAGACTGCAATGTATCTTTTAAACGAGGTTCTTAGTAAGGTGGTCCCAACTATTCCTTTTGTGTTGGGGACTAGTAGGAAGCCTAGTTTAAGACATTTGCATATTTTGGGTTGTTTCAGCAAAAGCTAGAATTTACAATCCACAAGAGAAAAAGTTAGACTCTAGAACAATTTCTACATATTTCATTGGATATCCTGAAAAATCTAAGGGGTAAAAATTTTACTTTTCTAACCATAGTATGAGAATAGTTAAAATAAAAAATACAAATTTCGTAGAGAATGGCAAAAATTGTGGGAGTGAAAAATCAAGAAAGGTAAATCTCGATGATGTAAGAGTTGATATCCCACCAATTCTTCCTCATTGGGAAGTTGTTATTCTTCAAAATACTCAATGTATTGATGAGAATGGACAACATATAGGAAATGATTTTCCACTTTATGAGAATATTGCCATTGAAAATATTGTAAAACTACCACAACCGGCAATTCTGAGAAGATCTCAAAGGGAAAGAAGACCAGCCATTTCAGATGATTATGTGGTGTATCTATAAGAATCAAACTTTGAAATTGGGATTAAGAAAGACCCAATTTCATTTTCAAAAGCCATAAATAGCGATGATTCTGCTAAATGGATTGATGCTATGAATGATGAGTTAAAATCAATGGACCAGAATGGTGTTTGAGACCTCGTCGAATGGCTTACTAACTGCAACAAAGTCGGGTGTAAATGGTTTTTTAAGACCAAGTGCGATGCAAAAGCTAATATCAAATGATTTAATGCCAAACTTATGACCAAAGTTTTCACTCAGAATAAAGGCATTGATTGTCTGGAGACCTTTTCTCTTGTATCGAAGAAGGATTCACTTAGAATCATCATGGCCCTTGTAGCTCATTATGATTTAGATTTGCATCAAATGGATTTGAAAACTGCTTTTCTAAATAGTAGTTTGGATGAGGAGATTCACATAGAGCAACCTGAAGGCCTCACAAAGAAAGCTTAACAGCATTTATCATGCAAACTCAAGAAATCCATTTATGGTCTTAAACAAGCTTAGGTACAATTATACTTAAGGTTCAATGATACTATTATCTCTTTCGATTTAAGAAAAACATTGTTGATCAGTGTATATATCTGAAGGATAGTGGGAGTAAGTTCATCATTTTGGTGCTACATGTGGACGACATTTTGCTAGCTAGCAACGATCTTAGTTTGTTACATGAAACCAAGGGATATCTCGCTAAGAACTTTAAGATGGTCGATATGGGTGAGACAAATTGTAAGGGCTTGGAAATTTTTTCATTTAATTTATGTGATCCAAAAGTCGTTATTTGATTCGTATTGAAATGTATAACGTAAATTGAGTGATTAAATATGTTTGACGTGAAGTGAGAGGTGAAGGAAGGGTGTAGAATGATCAGGTCAGGTTTTTGGATTATCAGGTCAGGTTTGGGACCATCAGGTTAGATCCCAAAATCATTCAGTCAGATTTAAAAAAATATTGATTTTTGGCCAAACCTAACTGGTCAGATTTGAGATCATCTGGTCAGGTCATCCGGTTAGATATGAAATTTTGGCCTAAGATTTTAAAAATTTTAAGTCAGTAGAAAAATCTGACCAGTCAGATTCTGGACCATCTGGTCAGATCT
>JABCMJ010001630.1:0-16866 GCA_014822125.1 Arbutus unedo
GATATGGGACTTGTCCCACATCGGGAGTATGGGCTCCTGGTGGGGGGTTAATAAGTCCCTGGGCACCCTCCTCTCAATAGCTAGCTTTTGGGGGTGAGTTCTACCCAGGGATTTGTTACATTGGTATCAGAGCTAGCCCCCCTTGGATGATGCCAAACACATGGGTGTCGGGTCGTCCGCGGGCGGTGGGTGGTCTGCGGAATGCGACCAGCCGCCGTGGACGTCGGCTTTGAAGGGGTGGGGTTTGTTGTGATCCTATGCAAGGATATGGGACTTGTCCCACATCGGGAGTATGGGCTCGTGGTGGGGGGTTAATAAGTCCCTGGGCACCCTCCTCTCAATAGCTAGCTTTTGGGGGTGAGTTCTACCCAGGGATTTGTTACATGATTATCAAGAAAGACAACCATTGTTCATGTGAGAAAAGAGAGATCTCTCGTACTGCATTAAAAATTCAACACTGAATCAGTGCGCCTCACGAGGAGTAGTGATATGGGCATAATGGGTCAATTACTTGCATGTGTTATTTAAGTGTTCCTAGTCAGTAGCAGCACAGTGGGTCAATGGATTGAATGAGTTAGCTAGTTGTTCCTAACTGAATATGTTCATGGATAGTTTACTTGTTCCTAGTTTTTAGTTTACTTGTTCTTAGTTTTTAAGCACGTTTTTCTTAATGACATGTAGGAGGTTATTTGTAATCCTATTTATTGGTTAAAATCTAAATGAAAGGAATATCAAATATTATCCAACTATATCTTTCCCTCTACCATCTAAACGAGATCTCATTGTTTTCTTGTTCGGATAACCTTCTTCTGCTATTTGGAACTTATCAATTAGTACCAGAACCGTGTTCCATGGACATCCGTGGCAAATCCAACATTGAATTCCGCAATAAAGTTAGTGAAATTTTGGCTCGCCATGAGTCGAATTTTGATCAAATACATACCTCCCTTCAATCTATTCTTACTCAATCACAAACACTACAATTTCGCCGTACCTTTGAAACTAACTCGATAATACCAACATCAATCCATTTGCCTCCAACTCGAACTCCCACCAAATGTGCACCCAAGACCCAAACCATCCACCCACCAACCTCAAGCTTAGTTTTAAAAAATTTACAAAGGACGATCCCACCAGTGGGATATATTGGGCCAAACAATACTTTGAATTCCAACATATTGCCCTCGCGTAACAAGTTCACCTGTCCTCTTTCCACCTCGAGGGCATGGCCCTACAATGGCACTGATGGTCCACCAAATTCAAAGGGCTCGTAAGTTGGGGTGAATTTACCACCGCCTTGTTTCGTCGCTTTGGACCCACCGACTTCAACGACCCTTTGAAGCCCTAGCCCAACTCAGACATCCACCACTGTGGGTGCATACCAGGAAGAGTTCGAGAGGCTATCCCAACTCATTGATGCCCTACCTGATAATTATTTGATCGGATGTTTTATCGCAGGATTGAAAGACGACGTGCACATTAATGTTAAACTCAAGACGCCTCAGACATTATCTAAAGCCATTGGCATGGCTCAACTTGTCGAGGAATGCAATACCTTACAAAAGAAACTATTCTTTACTCTTGACCATTCGTTCTCAACATCGCACCACCCGACTGCAACACCACCAGTCCCACCACGGCCGACCCTCTTGGCCCGAACCCCACTCAAAAATCAAATCCGAATCAAAACCCTCCAATGAGCCCGTTCGCGCCAATCACGGGCCTAGAGGCTCGAGTTCATAGAGAAAAAGACCTATGCTGTTATTGCAATGAGAAATATATTTAGTGTTCCAAGCCAAGCCCCAACTTTTTGTATATACATGCCCAACCACCGTTGCACCAAGTCCCAACTTTTTGTGATCAAGAATTTTGTTACTGTGGATGATCAACCTGAGCCAACCATAGCCAACACCAGCACATACAACACACCCAACCCACCTACCTTTTGCCAAGCTATGACTAGTCTAAAAAACACTCAAAATTAACAGGGATATTAGTTAAACCAATGGCATTTCTCTCGATCTTACCTAGAATTTATCCTTACAGCCATGGATATTGCAAACCAAGGGGAATGATACGTGCATAATGGGTCAATTACTTGCATGAGTTAGTTTAGTATTCCTAGTCAGTAGCATAGTGGGTCAATGGATTGCATGAGTTAGCTAATTGTTCCTGGTCAGTAGGTGCATTAACTGAATATCTTCATAGGTAGTTTACTTGTTCCTAATTTGTAGTTTACTTGTTCCTAGTATTTAGTTTACTTGTTTTTAGTTTTTAAACACGTTTTCCTTAATGGCATGCACGAAGGTTATTTGTAATCCTATTTATTGGTTAAAATCTAAATGAAAAGATACATCCAACTATCTCTTTCCCTCTATTGTCTAAACTCCCACTGTCTTCTTCTTCTTCCTAACCTCATTCTGCTATTTAGAACTTATCATAAGCACAATGTTGAACTTCATAAAATCCTTGTGTTCTTGTTCTTTTGTTTACTCGTTTATCATTTTTCTTACTTGTAATTGATTTCTGTGATCCATACTTTCCAAGATCCAAGGAAGGAAATATGCTACCTTTTCTATATGTTTTTCTATAACGTCTACTTTCTTCTCCCTTTAGATTGGGACAAATGAATAATTCATAAAAACAGAATAGTTGCTTCTACTCCATATTTAAAGGTCAGCTCTGTCTGGGAAGCTAGGCTAGCTAGTTTGAATCCCATGACACTTATAACCCTATTTACTGAAAGAAATTGATCATTCATGGGGATTCATTGTTCAAATTCTAACAATTGGCATTACAGCGTGATTACGCATAAAGAGTTCAATAAATTAAATCTGAAGATTCGATTTTTGTTCAGTTCGAACTATGAGTTTAAAAGAAGGCTAAAAGAAGGCAAATTGAGGATTGAGAAAATCAAGGGATCGAATTTCGCTTTCTGGAAACAGAAATAGAAGACTATTTGTATCAAAAAGATCTCTATTGGTCGTTGCTGGGAAAGCAAAGGGAAACAATGCGAATGAATCCGACGAAAATTGAAAGGTTCTTGATAGAAAGGCGATTGAATTGATTCCTCTATCGCTTGCAAAGTTAGTAGGTTGTTCAGGTTCAGCCTTGAGTTTCGAGTAGAGATACAAAAATCACAATAAGGGTGATTAGGGTTGAAACAACAATCGATCCAAGTCGCATGGTAAGAACATGTCAAAATCGCAAGTACGAGCAATCAAAGGTGAATATTATAAGAACTGTGGTCAGACGAGGCACATGGCCTCAACTTGCCAAGTTATAAAGGCGAATAAGGATGAGCAGGAGGCTCATATTGTTGCATGATACACTTATTCTTTCTACGGATAGTAACGCCGAGTCTTTGGTAATTGATTCAGGTGCTTCGTTCATGCTATTGCCAAAAGGGTTTTTTGCAAAACCATATGGCAAGAGACTTTGGAAAAATATACTTGGGGTGACGAGTTCTTAACTCTGTGGGCTTTACTCATAGCATGCTAGTCGCGCAAAACGGTACTCTAGTGTCTTAAGCGTAGAATTTTCTTATCAGTTAGCAATATAACTCCGTAAGTTCGAGATCAAACCACAAGGAATGGGGATAGGTATGAGAAATTTTGCAAGTTTTTCATTTAGGTGCGCAAACCTTTTTGATGAATTTTTCGATCTAAACTATTATTCAAATTCTTACCAACAAACAAGAAGTTAACAAATTAAACTAATAAGCATAGTTCATAGAATCACTCCATCCACAATCTGGAGGTTAGTCAAATCTTTTTTTTTTTATATATTTCAATTAAGAATATAGTCAAATATTCTTAATTGGGTAGTATTTCAATGAAAATTATTTGAAAACATGAGATGTGCTAAAAAATAATTCTGGTTCAATAAATATTTTTTCAAAACAGAGCGTGACATGGATCTGAGTATTAAATGTACCAAGTTTCATTAAAAATGGGCTTGGACCCAATTACCTATTTTCTTTTACTACTTTTTTTTATTGAATTCGAATTGGGGCTGGGCCCAAATAAATTCTTTTACTGGGTTTAATTGATTCTGCTAGGGCTTGGGTCCAAATGGATTGGATCTTGTAGAAAACCTAGAGCAGGTTCTTCCCAACAGTTGAAATCTCTATAGTTTTAAAACCCAATCTGATTTTTTTCCCCTTGTTTATACACTCTCCATTTTTTTATTTAGGAGTTGGAAGGATTAGGTTTGATTCTCAATGTTGAGCAAGCTATGGTTTGGGCTATTTTAGTTCAAACAGGGATTATAGGCTTGTTTTTATTATAAATTAGAAGAGGGGAGAAAGAGAATCCTTAATTACCATCGGACGATTAAAAATGGGCTTCTAAGTTTTCCCAAGTAGTTTCGGAAAGATGATATATTCTGATTTTTCCTTGTTTTATTTTTCACCATCTTTTGGTATATGTCTCTTATTTACTGTCGGATGATCCTTAATTCTGTCAACGATAAGTGGCTCTAAAACTGCTACATAGGGGAGAATCCTAGATTCGTATGGTTCGGTTTGAAAAAAAAAAAAAAACTCATCCTTTATTTTCATGTTTAACCTGAAAGAGGGCTTTTTTTTTTTTTTTTACAGGACAAAACTCAAGCAAACTGAATTAGACTACGAGTATTTGAAGAAATGTTGTGGAACACTATCAGATGAGAACAAGAGGCTACAAAAAGAGATACAAGATCTCAAGTCACTGAATTTGTCCCAACCCTTGTACACGCAGCTTCCGGTAGCTACACTGATCACTACGTGCCCCTCCTGCCAGAAGACCGCCAGCCGCGGCGGCAATAACACTTCCAAGAGCCTTTTTCCGATGCCTCCCTCCAATCCATCAACAGCTTGTTAATTAAGTTATTAGCCGAACTAGAGCCCTTAAAAAAAAAAAAAACAAACCCATATTTTTTGATACTCCTTTGTTATGTAATCTCTCATATTTTATTCCTTTGACGATTGGTGTTTACAATATTTTTGTTTTGACAAATACGATAAATAAGAAGACACAATCAATAAGAAAATAAAAAGCAACAAAGATTTATATGGCCCCGAATAAACAATAGCTAAAATGTACGTACACGGGAGAAGAGAGAGAGCCTTCACTATGATCAAGAGAGATTACAAGTGCCGACTATGCTCTAAAACCCTAATGTGAGGTATCAATTAATTAGATCTCATCAAGATTATCTTTTAGGATCTATACGCTCCATATATATAGGAAACCCTAAAGACTAGGAAATTATAGCATTCTAAATAAATTAAGAAAACAAATCTCCCAAATCTTAGCCCAAGATTCGCGCATAGTACCCTTACTACCGGTAGTACTAGGCACTATTCAAAAAAATCAAAAGCTCCTACTACCGATAGTTCGGTGCACTTACTATTGGTTGTACTAGCCACTATTGGAATACAAGGCACCAACACTGTACAACAGTTTTTGTTTCGATAACCGAGATATCCGGTCAGTTTGATGTATGTCCCATCTATTGTCGACTAGTCCTCATAGCCGTGAAGTTAACGACCAAACAAATCTTTATTGGCCCAAAGTACGTGGTTGTCAATGTTCGACCTTAATATGTCTGGAATTACAGTTCATTCTGATCTCCCCTTGAACAACCCTTGGGATAATGTATATGTTTTTCAGGTATATCTTTTCTCTCATATGGGAATGGGCTGATTTATTAAGGTGTATATATTATTGTTCTTCCATTTGCATATGCATTGTGTGGGTGTGTGTTTTTCTGTTAATCAATATAATTTTTTTGTCGTACATAATTGCCATTAATTTTAGAGTTCATCTTGAATATTTGAGACCCAAAAATCATGACATGGGACCTCATATTTTGTGTCTTTTGAATGTTTATAATTAAGTAATGCTAGGAACACAAATGTTTTGGATATATTTAGATATAAACATGTTTGGAACTGTTAGATGTACGTGGAACTTTTAATAATATATAGACTCTACGTGCATCTAACGGTTTTGAATACATCCGTGTTCTTAGATTTTTTGTTTATCAATGACAAATGATTAGATTAATGCGTGTAAAAAGTACAAATAAAAATTCTTGTAAAATCAAGAACACGGGTAAGCGTAAAGTGGTTTGAAAAGTATGAAACATGCATCAAAATAAGAACTTTTTGAACATTATATTCACCAAAATTATCGAAATTCATATATAATTTATGTAAATATTTTACGTGACTTCTTCTCGAATGGCCCCCTTTTTGGACCAAAATCTAGGAACTATGTTTGCCTTGCGTCGTACCTTCTTACTTTGAATGAATTCTGGTTCAGTTTTGCATATGATTTTTCAAAACAAATCTATCACTAAATCTGCGACCTTGTGAAAATATTCATAGCTTCTTAGTCTGCATGCTTATATCTTTATCGTCCGAATGTTTTTACATCTTGTAGCATGGAAAACCAGTATTGACATTGTCGTAGGTCAGAATTGATTGGTCCGAGCTTAACTCACATGGGCACAACCCCATGTCTAGAGGAGTAGTGAGCCCAACCGTGGTATTGGGCCGAACTTTAGTATTGGGGAACAGCCCAAATGCCAAACTCATCACGAGGAATGAGTTGCTCGATGATCGTGTCGGGTCGGGGCGTACAACTCAACTCATAGTCCGAATAGGTTGACTTCCTACAAGGATCAGCGTTGAAGGATTTGTATTTTTGAAAATAATAAAAATTAAGTAATTAATTTAAATCTTGCATACTTAATAAATTTCGCTCATTTTTCTGCCACATACTTAATAAATTTTCGTGATATATTGTTCACGTACAATTGTTTTGTGCACCATAGAGTTTGGAATCCACGGACTAGACTTCTCGCTTGAACTTTGTGAACCTTTTCACTTAGCTGCAAAATCACACAGACACTAGATTAGTGCTGACTAGTATTGGGTCTTCGGCGAACACCCCAACGAAAAAGCAAACCAACTTGAAAGTATGAGAGTGAATTTGTGTGTGCCTGAGATGAGAGTGCCCTTGGGATATTTATAGAGAAAGAGCCTAATAGTTTGTCTAAGGCTTCGACTGAGAATGTTGCACTGTGGTGCGGGATTCACGGTGCTCCCACCATGTGTCCCCTATCCGTGCGGGTCGGACAAGCACGTTTGCATGTCCAGTAATTGTCTCCCCCACGTCCTTCCATGCAATTGTTCGCAATGTGGGGAATACATTTCCACGTAGCCGTGCCGAGCGTAGAGCCCTAGGCAGCACGGGCGAAGCTCTTGATTTAAGGAGATCAGTCCTAGTGACAAACACAGACCAAGTGAAGGCTTGGCCAAACCTGCCCTTTTGGGCTCTTGGTGAAGACCAAAGCACACCATGCGGCCTTTTTTAGTCCTTAGGCTGAGTGTCAATAGAACCGTTATTCAATCTAGCCTCGCTTGGGTCCAATACAGATGGGTCGAGAGTGATCGTAGGCCGAAGGCCCACTATTCTGCAAATTTGGCCTACCACAATAGCCTCTAAATTCCTCTGCTCAATGTCTACTGTAAAGAGGGATTGACTGTTTAATGGTTAGAGCCCAATTAACTAATCCAACCCACTTCTCAAAGACGTTGAAGGTCAGGAGGGGATAAGTCACACAAACTATCATGCTAAGAGATGCTACCACGTGTCTTTGATCCAATGGACGGAAGTGAAATGTTTCACTTTCTTGTATGCGTTATTTCAAAAATCATGCCCAGATATAAATAGGTTAAGTTTAAGAGAGAGAAGCTCACATTTCACTCTCTTTAAAAACTCTTAGAGCTTTTTAAAAAATTTCCCGTCTTGCAATCCGATCCTTTCTCAAGCCTAGACTTCTAGTGATCCCTATCATTCTTGTCTTTTAGGTAAGATTGGTTCGCGAATTTTTCATTTCCAACTGTTTATATGCATTTTTTTTGGAGCATTTCTGAATTTTCTAGAATGACGTTGAATTGTCATTATTGGGCTATCACATCAGCCCCATAAACTGGATGAGAGTCCTAATTTTCAGTCGAGGGGCGCGTCCCTTGGCTGAGTACTTATAGATATTACACCGAACCTCCCATTTCTAGCGTCTTGTTAACACCCGTGTACTTTTGAATAGGATATCCAAGCCTAAAGTGATTTCAGCTCAAGTGTTGTTGCCCCACGCCAAAGAACTAAAGCTGAGTGGCTCTTTCGAGGTACCAAACGCAAACAAGAATTGATATACCCGATATCTGATTCTTCGACGATGCTGAAAGTCTATCGGACTTTTCACAGACATATGACATCCTCGACAATGTGTATATAGACTTGATCCAGCCGGGGGACAGCCCCGTTGCCGATGATTGACAAATCATAATGCCACTGATGACTATCATCGAAGGGGGAGTTCGGTTTTCCCTTCACCCATTTTTTAGACAAGTACTAAAAACCCTAGGTCTTACCACCTACCAAGTAACAATAAACTTCTATTGAACAATCATAGGGATCGTTGAACTGAGGGAGAGGTACGATATAGCCTTTGGGATTGAGGACCTGTTTGGCATCTACTATACTGGTAAGAACAACATCTCAAAGAGGAGGTTTCTAACATGTCGAACTGTTCAGAAAAAGATAATCCCGAAGCTATTGGACTCTAAAAAATACACTAATGACTTTGTGACCGTGAGAGGTGAGTTTAAGTTTGCTCTGGGGGAATGGAGGATGCATCCTATCCCGAAAGCCATAGGCGATGTAGGTAGGATCGACAATCATGCCTTATTTCGCTCAAACTTTGTATGTTTGGCTCCTTAATAACTTGTTTTTTTTTTGTAGGAACTCGGGTTGTGAAGCGGCTAAAGAAGAGGGGCCTTGAAAACACGAATAGAATGCACTTGGTGGCTAGAATTATATTCCCCACACCCAAAAAAGTTTTAGAGAGAGAAAAGTTTTAAGAGATTAGGTTATATTGTGTAGGTGAAATCTTGAGAGGTTACAAATTAAAGAGTCATCTTCTAATTAAGCTTTTCTCGAGAATAAATTTCTTCAATTATCTTGCGAAGCCTTTTGAAGCAGTTCAAATGCATCTTCGAGTTTGATCTGAGAAGGATTTGGATGAGCAAGTCAAAAGGTTCACAGATTCGAATATTGAAGGAGTACCATTCAAAGCAATTTACGAGGAGCCGACGTAGAGGTCTTGAATCAACGTAGAGAGGATTAGGTTTGATTGTGAGAAACTTTTTGATTCTGTAGTTTTTGTGTATTAATGCGTTATTTCCTCCCGTAATTTTTTTTCTGCCTTGAGATTTTCTACGTGTATTTGTGTGTTATGCACTCTTGCATTCTTTAAATATTTATCTTGTATAATCAAACTGATCAAATTACAAATTAATAGAGAATCAAACGAATTAAAATTAGAGCAAACACTTAATATTTATCTTGTACACAATTTTTCAATTGGTATCAGAGTAAACACTTAATATTTTGAGATGTATTGCAATGTTTTATCATTAATTTAGTGTTATGGATTTAAATTACACGAGCTTTTCGTTTTCTAGACCACCGTTATTAGATGAATTATTGAAAATCTAAAATAAAAGTTTTCTTGAAAATTGTAAATTAGAATATTTAGGCTTTTGTCTTTTTTTGTATTCTACATCCACTATCCTCATCGGTTGTCGAGAAGTTTTTAAGCCTTCTTCTCACTACAACATATTAGATTTTTTCCTACGTTTTTTTTCCCGCGTTTTTTAAAAAACCCCAAGAATACTCTGATTTTGTTTTCCCTTTATTTCCCAATCCCCCCCTTCCGATCCACCGTACATTTCATTTCCCTCCCTTATTTCCCCCCAACCCCCAAAATCCCAAAATGAAGCCCTAGTTGCACAGCCTTTGCTCGATCTGCTGCTGCTCAAGCCCTGTATGCGCCTCGATCGATCTGCTACAGATCAACCCTTGTCTGACCATCTTTTGCTCGAGCTATTGCTGCTCATCTCTCTCTCTCTCTCTCTCTCTCTCTCTCTCTCTCAACAGGTGAGTGTTTGTATATCCTAAGGTTGGTTTTGGTTAAAAGGTTAATGTAATTACTTAAGAGCTCCATAGGAATTGGTGCTCGTGGTTTTCATTTTTTTACATGTTATCATTGCCCTAGAAGGCCCAGAAGTTAATATGTTTCTCAGTGACTGCTTGTGGGGTTGTGAACTTTGTATGTGAGGCAGGTAAACTTGTCTGTGCTTCTTAGCCCATGACCAAGACATCTCAACGACTTTCTCACAACATCTCCAGATCAATAGCATTTAAGAAAATTCAATTACCTTGCTTGATTTTGGAGATAACACATTAGTGATTGAGATTTTCGTTGGCTTTCCAGGCCACCAAGCGACATTTATCTTCAAGAATAGACTGTGTGGATTGTAATTTCGATGAGTATGTGGACCTAAGTGCTGTTACAAGAGAAAAGTTGGGACAAATTAAAGGTTGGCTATTTAATTTTTTCTGTTCATTTTCATTTTGAGTAGATTCGTGACTGTTTTGTAAACCATACAGGTTTCTGAACTGCGAGGAGAAATGAAAACAGTTGGTGTGGATGTGCAATCTGTTCACCATGCTATTCGAAATCTGGTGATTCAACTTTGCTCACCCATGTGCATAAGATATTTGTATGGGTTTGATCGGGACACTTTAATTCAACTTTTTCTGATATACAGGAAACTAAAATTAGTACCATAGAAGGGAAACAGGTATTGTGTACATGATAACTTACTTTTCTTTGATGTGGAAATAGCCTTACACAGAACAACATGTACATCTTTGTATATGAAATTGTTTTATGTAGAACCTTGCATCGCGTTACTTGAACTAGATTTTGTACATTCAAATTTGGCTTTGAAGCCCAGTAGGCTTTGAACGCCAGTTGCTTACTTCCCAAGGGCGGACTAGGACCAAAAACGTTCGACAAAAGCCAAGCATAATCTCTCCACCGTAGCATTTAACTGCATTAACTTGACAGAAGGTTTGAATTGGATGTCATATCAAATATTCTGAAATAAGCAGAAACTCTGAATGTCAATCAGTTTAGGTTTGAGGGAACTTATAGCAGTGTGACTTCTCATCTATGTGACTTGGAATATGGTGAAGATGATGATTGGAGAACAAAGGACTACCTGCATCAAGTGGACTCTTGTATAGAAGTTGCTATCCAAATGCGAAAAGAACAATTGGCCACAGAGGTGGGTTATGTTTAGTTCTGGACCTTTTTTTTCTTCCTATAGTTAAAAAAAGAAAGTAAACAATGTTTGAGGCTGCCTTTCTGCACCATCTCACTTTGTCAGTCCTGCAGCTCAGCAAACTCGATGCGAGAATGATGCGAAATCTTAGTGGAATGCAGCAAATTAAGCTTGAACACATTTCAGCCCATGATTATGGGTCAATACTAGTACCTTTTGTGAAGTCATTTTGTCCGGGTATGTATAGAACTCGTAGTCCTCTTTAAATTGGTGACAGTTTTGTAGTTTTATTGAATTACTCAATTATTTCATGATAAAGCCATTTCAAACTTGACTTTCTGCTTTTGTGTTAATCTCTCCTTCCTGTCACCCCTGGAGGACCTGGCTGAAAAAGATGCTACTGAGAAATCTGATGCTGTAAGAGAAGCATTTTTAGCAGAAGATGGTCTGCTGGCTTCCTCTGTTCATGTCTTGTTGCAGAAATGTATATTAATTTGGGAGGTCAACGCGGGGCGCCGAGACCTCCTCTAAACCCACAGCCCATTTGGGAATGCATTCGGCGGAGCTAGTTCAGGACTCATAATAGGTGGACTGGGTGCTTACGGGGAAAAAATTCTAGGATCAAGCTCCGAGTATGTGCAAAGCAACGTAAGTAGCATGCCAAGGCTATGAATTATATTAAGGGAGTGTATGGGATATATGAATGTCTGATCTTTTATAGCTGGATGTATTGCAGTGATAAAATAATGTAAACCTTCCAAGTGTATGTGAGCAATAGTTTTCCTTATGTAAATATACAGTGTATGGGCAAATATACAGTTTTGATTGATTTCTTCTTGGGTGGTTCATTTTGATTTCTGATTCAATTTATTCATGACTGGATTTAGAGTTTGAATATATATTTCTTCTTGGATGGGGAAGTGAAGAAACAAAATTCTTTTGGTTTTCATATCATTTTTCATTTGCCTTGTAAACCACAAACTAACGTTTCTGGTGGTATTTGAATCATTAATTTTTGATTGTTTCCAAAAACAAAGTCGTGTACTGTTTTCAAAAACAAAATCACCCTACAGTGGAGAAATTGGAAAAATAATTTTGTGGAAAAGAGTATTCCTGGCGTTTTCCAAAACGCCGGGAAAACTTTTACCGGCGTTTATTGGACTTTTGCCGGCGTTTGGAAAACGTCAGAAAAACTCTGTTTTGTTGTAGTGGATCTAGATAACTACTGCTGAAAGGATATCACGTTTACGTAACAATCACGTACGTCTTGAATATTAGTTTTACTGAAGTTGATGTTAATGAGTTTAGAAGGATTTCAAACTTTGAAATTGCTAAAGAAGTATGTGTTATTCTGATAACTACTTATTAAGGTACATGTGGTAGTAAAAAATCGAAACTCTAAATTGTTTAGTGAATTTAAAATTATCAAAGAAAAAAAAACTGAATCGCATCATTAATAGTTAGCATATTCCTTTTTAAAAATCTTCAAATAGATTTTGTGTTCCTTACCCAAAAGTTTTTGGAAAAAAGGTCACTATGCTTATGGGAGAAAAAAATTATTCTTTATTATGGTTGAAGAAATTGTTGAATTACATTAGACGAATGAGGCGGAACTCTTACAGTTTTATTCTAAATTATCAAGAACAAAAAATTTATTAATTTATTGATTTAAAATTTTTTTTATTAATTTATTGATTTTAAAAGTACACAAAATGATGAATCGAATTCAAAAAGTGGTGATGAGGAATATGATATAGAAGCAACAATCATGTTTACTAAACAAATTACTTATCAGATTTACTTAAGGTAACTTACTGGAAGTTAAATTAATAAATACTTTTATACTGTCATGTACTGCCTGACCTATTTGATAGTCCAAAGATTGCTAACTAAACAAAAAAGAATCATCAGTCTCACTCAAAGTTATCAATTTTGTACTGGCAAACGTGCCAATTTTTTTATTGATACGTTACGTATCGGTACCAGTGTATACCAGCATATCATTTCGGATTTATTGTTCAAATTAATATACAATTCTCAAATAATTTAAAAATTATATTAGACATAAATAAAATCTCGCATCACCAAACATATAAAGGAATAATTTCAGTCTAAATTTATGTCTACTTATCCAAGAGATCATTAATTGAATTTTTTTTTGTTAAAAAATACGGACCAATATAGGTCAGTATCGGCCAGAATAGTTCGATACGATAGCTAGAACGGTACATTGATAGTCTGGTACTGTTACAGTGCAAGATAAATAGGATTGGTCTCACTGGCAAAAACTTTTGTAAAATATTTACTTAAAAAAGTTATATGAAAATACTACATAATATTCTAAAAACATTGAATAAGTATTCAAGTTAAAAATATGTTGTTAAACATAAAGGCGACGGATTGGTCTAAACCAAACGAATTAATTAAGTCGCCTCATTCGAAACGTGGGGAAAAAGTGTGGACTGATAGTAGTATAATTGTGTTTGTATAAGCTGGTGGAAGTTTATCATCTGACTTCAAGCCAAAAAAAAGAAGCACTTATTCTTTGGTCGTATCGATAAGTGCTTATTAGTTTTTCATCGCATTCACTTGTAAAGGTTATATTTTGATCATTTCTTTTAAAAAATGACTAAATTACCTTTAATTTCAAAAACTACACAATTCAAGTACTTAAATCCTAAAAAATGGGATACTAAAATTTCATTTCAATATCAGTGATAAATTTTTGCAACTACAAAATATTTTGCTAATCTAATGGCCAAAATCGTTGATCTAATTACAGTTATTTTCTACATGTGATTGTGATGGTAAATTTGTTAAGCTATCGTTGCGAAATTTTTAATTCTTTTGCGATAGTAAATTTACAGATTATAATAAATTCTGCAACTACAAAATATTTTGTTATTTTGCGATGGTAAATTTGTAAATCATGGTAAATTTCTGTAACTCCAAAATATTTTCTTTATTTGCGATGATAAATTTACAGATTATGAATTTTTTTAGCAAAATCCGTCGTATAATGTTCGACAAATATCATCCTAAATGGAAACTACAAATAGGAATAACATTGAACAAACTTCACTCACCACAAAATTCGAATTGCCTTCAATAAATATTATTTTGGCTTGACGATGAAATCTCTACTTTTAACTCGCAACACTCAGATTCCGGTGAAAAATAACAGAAAATTAGCAAGTCTATATCATACAGGATGACGAATATAAGAAATTTGGATTTGGAAACATAAAGAAATGAAAAAGGTATGATTTCGTGCAAGGATAAAAAAATTTGGTGATATTCTGAAGATTTTCGTGAATCACTAAAACAAATTTCGTAAACAAAATAGATTTCAGGCATATTAACATATTTCGATGAATTTTTTTTTAAGATTCTAGTAAGTATCTTTTTTATTTCGGTGATATTCTCAAGATTCACCAAAAAATATTTACCATATTTAATTCCACATTTCAACCGTAATTATTACTATGATTTTAAACTTACCAAATCAGGATTATACATTTTAACTTAAAAGAGGATAAAAAGGTAAACTAACACTAAAAAATAATAGCAAAAATATCAAATCATATAAAAATGGGATAGAAACTAAATTTCAAAAAGTTGATGAAATTAAAACCTACGTTATTTGGGCTAATAGAATCCTGATTTAAATTACTTTAAATTTTAAAACCTAATTAAAATAATATTTTTTTATACGCAAACATATATGATATGTAACGCACTATATATACCACTGACCAAATAACTTGTTGGAACTGATCACGTGGTCCAAAATGTTTAAGCACAATTTATTAGTAATAATTTATATAACTCATTATATATACCGAGTATCACCCATGTAAACTTTCGATGTGGGATGGGATGTCACAATCTCCCCATCTTTAAGACCTCACGCTCTCGCGTAGGGTTAAATACTAGAGTCACCACGGTCTTACTCTGTAACGACCCACTCCCGTCTTGTACAATACTGTCTGCTTTGATTGCCCAAACCCCATGGACTTCCCAGTAGGGTTATTTATCCATGGATTGCTTCAAGACGAACATGCTTAATTGTGAAGTTCCAATGCGTTTTGATACCCTTACGGCTTTTTAGAAGGCCTTGTACAAAAAATGTTCATAATCTTATAAATACTACTGAACTTACATCCACCAAGCGATGTGGAACCCCTTGACCATCCATCCGGACGTTTTACTGAGACTCCATCTCCCGAACACCAGCCTTAAAGCTGGCACCACAACCTGACTGGAGTGTCACAATCTCCCTCACTTAGGAACACACATCCTCGTGTGGGGCCTAGATTTGTCCCACATTTTCGGTTGGTGCAGATTCTGATACCATTTTGTAACGACCCGCTCCCACCTTGTACAATACTGTCCACTTCGGTTGCCCAAATCCCATGGACTTCCCAGTAGGGTCACTCATCCCTAGATTGCTTCAGGACGAACACGCTTAATTGTAAAATTCTAATGCGTTTTGACACCCTCACGACTTTTTAAAAGGTCTTATACATGAAAGGTTCATAATCTTATAAATAACACTGAACTTACATCCACTAAGCGATGTGGAACCCTTGACCACCCATCCGAACGTCTTACTGAGAGTCCATCTCCCGAACATCGGCCTCACAGCTGGCACTATAGCTTAATTGGGGTGTCACATACTTGGCCAAGTCTATTCTTTAGGACCACACAAATTTTTGGCCCCATTCGATTATGTACATGCTCTGATACCATTTGTAACACCCCATGTGAACCACTGAACTAATAACTTGTTGGAGTCTAACAACGTGACCCAAAATGCTTAAACCCAAATTATTAATAGTAGTTTACATGGGTCGTTATATACTCAGGATCATCCATGTAGACTTTCAATGTGAGACGATACATTACATAATACATAGCTAGATTCGTCTTGATGAAGAAGTTGAGTCCTTAAAGGAAGATAATTTCTAGCAAACTTGGATATTTTTTGTTCAGACCCACTTATAGAGATGAGAGAAGCTTGGAAAAACTCTATAAATTAATATAGAGAAATCTAGATTTGATTGTGAAAAACACTGTTCTTTTGCAATTTGAGTATATTACTTACTTTCCCGTAATTTCACCCCACCTTGGATTTTGCATGTATATTTGTACATTATGCATTATTGCATCATTTATATATTTATATTATATAATCACCCCGCTTAGGATCATTTTCTTCTTCCTCACAAGTTTCATCTGAGTTACTCTCATTATCCCATGTCATGATAGTTAAAACTTTCTTGTTCTATTGAAGTTTGTTTGTCACAATCTTGTGCTGTATGCTATTCGCCTTCGCATTCACAACATCTCACACTAGACGTTTGACCTCTCTCTCTCTCTCTTTAACTTTTTGAAGAATCAATTTTACCGTTTCATTGCCCTCTTTATTTTTGAAAATCTCCAAAAAAAAGGAACCGCTCCCCCCCTCCCCCCCAAAAAAAAAAAAGATTTTATTTGTAGATTTCTTAAAAGTTACCGCGAGTGATGTCTATTCATGTTGTTAATGACAACACAATGATTTTTCATAACTTTTCATAATATATATGTTCATAATGGATAATATGCTTGTTAGATTCATGGTTCAACTGACAAATTTGTTTGGGTCAAGAGTAAATTTTTATGCATCATTAGCTGAGGGC
>JABCMJ010001633.1:0-24604 GCA_014822125.1 Arbutus unedo
AAGGCGCTACTATCCATGATATCACGCGCCGATCATCGATTGTAATAATTGTTGTATCAACCTGAATTGTTCTCTATTGCTAACTTTCTGATATTTGGTAGCCAAGAACCAGCAAGAAAATTAGGCCCTGTTTAGACATAAAGGAGGGGTATAAAAAAATTGATCCGATATGGACAACTTTCACAATCATACTTGCCAACTTTCAAAAGAAATGTGATGTTCAATTAACTTAACTTTTTATAAAATTGTATACATTAACTATTGTAAAATAAGTGGTGATTATTACAACAGCTTTGTCTATCTGGTGAAGAATATATGATTGATCAACGTAACGGATGACGACCACCATCTACGAAGGAAATTGGGAGGCTGTTGTGTATTAAGCATAGCAATGTGTGTTGCGCGGTGAGCGCGTAAAATACCAATCGAAAATTATTTGATTAGTTTTTTATTATTTGGATAGTATTTTACCCATTAAAATGACATCGTTTTGACACATAACACACCATACTATACACTGCACTAATAAGACCCCTGGTCCGTCGACGAAATTATTTTTTCCTTGAGAGAATAGTTACGACTTTATTTGATCTTACGTTTTTATTTTGACAATTGTAATAATAGTTTCACGGGTAATGTCTTATTTGCCCTTGGGTCATCTTGTTTCTTCCGCCAACCACCTACCTACTGATCAAGGCTATCGTAGTATCTATAGGACCCCTAAAAAGCATTTTAGGGGCATTCAAGTAACTTGAAAAGATATTGGAAAAAGACATACGAAGCGTGGACATTATGGATCTGCATTAAAAAGTATATATAAAATATGTCAATAATTGAACATATATCAGAATAAAAAATTAAAATTATTATTTTGATTTAAATTAAAAAATATTATTCAATATCTTACTTCTTAGGGTGAATTACTATTATTATTTTTTATTTGACTCGATAAGAAAAGTAAACAAATCATGATCGCTATGTATTGTAATTATATATTTTTTAAATAAGATAGCTTTGAAAATATTAAAACACTAAAAAATATTTTTTTAAGTTTTTAATAGATCTTTTAAGTATAATTTTTTAATTTTCAAATTTGTTGTATACGGACGAATAATTTATTTGGATCAAGGTTTTAAATACCGAATCGATTTGAATACCGATTTTTTTATTAGTACTATATGTACCAGTACCGATTATGTATCGAATACCGTATTGAATTTAATACAACTATCAATATATATAAACTATAGAGAGAGTAAAAAAATTAATTTTTTCGTAATTCTAAAAAAAATATTCAATATTGACCGATATGATTGGTATTATCCGATACGATCGGTATTTAAAATAATATAATATTAAAAGTATTTAATATTATTTTTATGTAAAAATAATATGTACAAATATTAATAACTTTGATTCGGATAAAAAAAATATCTAAGAATTGTGAGAACAGTATTTAAAAATATAGAAATAAAATAACTTCAATACATGCAAAGAGGGCCAGACGCATGGGTAGATAAATCACAAGTACACAATTCTTGAAGAAATCTTTAGATTATTCTCCCCTCGTTACTCTCGCCCCTGCCGATTTTCCCTCTCCCTCTCTCTCAGTCTCTCTCAGTCATGGCCCTGGAACTATGGGAGACCCTGAAAGAAGCAATAACAGCCTACACTGGACTTTCTCCGTTGACCTTCTTCACAGGCGTTACTGTGGGTCTCGCCATCTATTATCTGCTCTCATCGATTTTTGGGCCGTCCGATCGTCCCCATGAAAGGTCAGGCAGGGATTTACAAGAGGAGATGCAGCCGTTGCCTCCTCCTGTTCAGCTTGGGGAGATCACTGAAGAGGAGTTGCAGGCCTACGATGGAAAGGACTCTAAGAAGCCTCTACTCATGGCGATCAAGGGTCAGATCTATGACGTGTCCCAGAGCAGGTATACGAATGGATTTTTTTTTTGTTTCTCTACATCTGGGTTTTGTTGATCTTTTGGTGCGTTGGTGTATTCTTTGGTTCTTAGAAATACACTTTTTCCCCGATCAATATATTAGTTGACTTCGCTTCTTATTTTCCAGCATCAGTCTTCGTCTTTTCTTTGATTTTGTTGCTCGTTTGGTTTATTATCTGGAATTATTAGCAATGGACTTTCTTTTTTCTTTTTTCAGCCTCTGGTTCTTATTGGTTTTTGGTGGTTGGGTGTAATTTTTGCCTTTTTGGTACTTCACCTTCGTCTGTGTGTTCCAAGGCTTTGACGATTGCGTTCTTTTGTGTGGACTGTGAACGTTTTTTTTCTTCAGAATTTGGGGATTAACAGGTGGGCTGTGTCTGTGATGAATTAAGTGATTACATGTGGTTTATGTAGTTGTCATATTCACTTTCTGTTGAAATTCGTGTTGATTCACGCTGTCTTTATTCCCTGATTCATTTCCTGTAGGCGATGGCTCTCAAAATTCTTCAAAAGTTCTTTTTCTCTTCCCTTTTCTCCTCCCAAATTATCTTTAAGTCGGTGACTCGATAGCAGAAAGTTTTTTTTCTTCTCTCTCCAATCAAACAATCCAAACAGTTAACTAAAGTATTTGGATCCGCAAATCTTTTGAGTAGTTGGTGGTCTCTACGGCAACAGTCTCTCTATTTTCCTTTTTTACCCCTCTTCTTTGGAGGTGCGGGTGCTGTGCTTGATGCACTTCTTGGTCGGATTATATTGCTGTCGGTCATTTGTTGCGGCAAGAATCTAGCTTTTTGTTTGTTCCTTTATTTGCTGTGAAGCCAAAATATTAGACGTTTAATACTACCAAGATACTCTTGTTGACTGTCTTTTGAAGTGTGTACTTGCTAGTTTATAGTCTTTAGTAACATCATGACTTGCCTGTTTTTCAATTTGATACCATATTTTGTGTCCTAAGCTTTCATTTTTCCTGCCTTGCTTCCTATGTTAGAATTGGAACGGGTTCGTTTTGGTGGTGTTTTTTCGGTATCTAGAATTTTCATGGAATTGGTTGGATTGTCGGTATTTGCTTATGATCCTGTTGGCCTGCTTGTTTTTGGCGCCTTCTTATCGGTATGGAATGTGGTTTACTTTGTATTGTGCTGGTTATTATTAGGTTGAAACTGTCCCTAGTTTCCTCCTGTGTCAACTGACTCATTTGGGTTTTCCACTTGTGGTCTTAAGTCAGACAATTTCCAAACATAAATACTTCTGCAGTGGTTAGTACATCAGGATGTAGGGATGTACAGTTGTAACCACCACTTGATTGGGGAAGTTATCTCTACTAGTATCATATAATGATACCACCTCTCAAAGAGTATGAATTAGTATTGAGGAAATTCAATTGTAGTAGACCTTTTAGTTGAACGAAAGAGAATAGAATCTTGTGGGCTCAGCACACATTGGTGTGTCAGTCTTTGAGATATCATTTTTGTTGTGGGCTCAGCACACCTGATCCTGAACTGCCTCACCCCAGCCCAAAACAGAACTCCTCCCAATGGGGCCGGATTCCAGATCTCAACCTTATTCTTTTTTCTCTCTCTCTTTTTTTCCTGTGTGCGTGCCCCAGCCGGGGGGGTGGTTTGTTTGTAGCTGTTATAATTTTGAACTTTTCGTGATTATCTCAAACATTACTGCTACAAAATGTGATTTAAAAAAAAAAATCATTCCGGTTGGAAAAGTTACTAGAAAAGCTTTTCCATCCTAGATCCATACCTGCCTCCCAAATCTCCATTCTTCTTGTAGCTGTTGTTTGGCATATTGAAAATTGTCTCCTTTGTGAGGAGGTTGCATTGCTTTCGCAATTTGGTGTAGTAAGCATTACACATCTAGCCGAAGGGGTACGTAGAGACAGATGAAAATAGGTAAGTTCTTGACACGAGACTCTTCTTGATTGCCTCAAAAGTTTATCTAGTGAGGGTTGTGAACTTATGATTACTACTTCCTGGATAAAGTTTTGTTCGATCAAATACTTAAGCTATTTGATTGCGACCCATTTTTCTTGCAGGATGTTTTATGGACCTGGTGGCCCTTATGCTTTATTTGCGGGAAAGGATGCCAGTAGGGCTCTAGCAAAGATGTCCTTCGAGGATAAAGATCTAACTGGGGATATATCTGGTCTTGGTCCATTTGAACTCGATGCATTGCAAGATTGGGAATACAAGTTCATGAGCAAGTATGTGAAGGTTGGAACAGTCAAGGCAACAGTACCAGTAACTGATGGGTCCTCCAATGGCGAACCTGTTGAGGGAACTGAGAGCCATGCTGATAAGCCTGCAGAAAATAAGGCATCAGAGAATGCAGCTGTTGGAACCACAGAAACCGCATCTGGTGCTGATGCTGACAAAGAGTGATATTTATATATGTACCTGTATTACATCTATTGGGAACCAGAGAAATAACTTGAAATGTGAAGATGCCAAAAAAGGGTGTTTTGAGTGCCTGTGTTTTGTAAAAGTTGCTTTACAGACGAGTTGAGTTCGCTAGGCTAAACTATCTCCAGTGTTATATTAGTTTGTAACTGTTTAATAATGGAAGGAGCATGTTTGACTTCTGGTATTCAGATCTGCTAATTATTTTGAATTGCCTTTCGGTTTTCTTCTATTCTGTTCTCGTCTGAGGTTGAATTGTAGCTTTATGTCATGAGAAACATGGGTCGTTCCTTGTGTTTCTTTCGCACATTGTGAATCTGCAGCCTTGACCATACAGTTGCTTCATGGTTTTATTCCGCAACTGTTAAATGATGGGCTGGCTGAAGATATAGAAAAATAGATACAGGGCACAAAAACTTTTTGTGCAAAGATTTGAGACACTAGCAGCCTCAGCATGTAGAACAGATATTTCGTCATTCTGTCTAAATCTTAAGATTGTATGACAGTTCCCTTTAATGCTAGAGAGGATGGTTAATTTACAGAGTCCAAGAAATGCCGGCCACTGCATTATGCAAGGCACACTTGAAAGAGAGGTGATGTGCCAGAATTGGTGACGGGACGGATGATCCTGGTTGTGTGAACTGAAGTGGTGGGAGTGCTGGTGGCGAGGAATGGGTTTGGTGGGGTGTAAGTAGGTTGGCGGTGGTGTTTTTGTAACGACTCAGTGATGCTCAGACTAATGGAGCTATGTGGGACTCGAGATCATAAACATGCTATTTGCAAGGGCTTCTGCAGGATTGAATCTTCTTTGTTTTATCAGTTACAGATTTCATGTCTGAATCCCATGGCACTACTGGAATATAAAACCTGGCGATCTTATTATGCCATTAGAGATTGGAAGCTATGGTGATTGAAGATGCAGTTGAGACATGAATGAGAATGGACAATTGATCCATATCACCCCCCACCATTACCAACCTGGTTCTAGGTGTGGCAGCACCCCTTCCGATTATATGGCATGTATTTCTACTGGTATGAGCGTATGTGTGTATCCACATCTACTCTCAATAGAAGATTATCCGTAACTTTAAAAAATAGAAGTACTATAGGCCTATGGACGATGAGCCAGAGCAGGTAGGAGCATTCCTCACATCAGAATCAGTCCCAATACTAGTATTCTCGACCCTACACCAGCACTATCACCAAGAGAAGCAAAGTCTCTCTCTCACCTTGTTGTAAGGAGTCATCTTGCCATGAACTTTTTTTAGGTCCACCAGGCATGGTGCCACAGCAGCGGCCGTTATCATCTCGTTGTTGTTGGGTAAAACACCACTATGAAAGGCCATTTAAGTATTCTATGGATCAATTTTATTGTAATAGGTTTCAAAATTTTCCAAGTTTCAGTTCATTTATGTTTTGCTAGTCACCTGCAACATCAAAGAGATTTGCTGAGGTCCTAAAGGATACAGGTAAAAACCCAGTATTCCTAAGGATACTGTTTCACTTAAAGTCAACCAATTGGCTGCCAATAAGACAAAACAATTCATGGGAACTAGGAATCTCACACTATTTCACGTGCTAGATGCATTTTCTTAGTTTGTTCTATTCCTAAAGCTACTTATCCTATGATCATTCAGTTCTAACTTCTAACTAAACAAGTGGAAGAAGAAGATGAGTTGTCTTTTTCTATTCTTATTACTCATCCCACTAAGTTGACATCTATAATATGACAGATCAATCCGTAACAGGTTGTTGCTCAGAATTAATGCTAAAAAAGTTCATAATAAATCAAATAAAAATGTCAATGAGCCAAATCTCCGCAAAATAAAGAACAGGGAATCACGTTTTGTTTTCTAAATTGATGTTTGTATCATCATCGGCTTTATATACTTGAACAGCCTGCAGGATGACATTGGTTTGGCCTTCCTTGATGTTTGACAATTTGGAAAATTAATGGACTACATACCTACCTGCTTTATTCTTTAATGTTCTCAGTGTTTTCTGCTAAATAACCTACCCATATCTTGTGGCGATGGGGCAATGATGTGTCTTGTGTCCTTTTCATCATAGTGACCCCAAATCTGCATTCTTGTGTATTTGTCCTTTATTTATTTTTTGTACGTAGCTTCGGCTCATAATTTCTATATCCGAGTGATAAAATCACAATATCACTCACTACAACCACTTTAAAATTAAACATGCGGGTCAATGTCGAATCTTACAGAAGACTTAACTTGAATCATTTCCAACACGAATTAATTTTAGGAAAAAGGAAGAAACCCGGTCTAAGCGAAACCCGGTCTGATCGTATGTGATGGCTGCAACAGTTTTCAAAACATGGTAAATCTTTTTTCTTTGTTTTCTCAGAGAGATAGAAGCAATAGCATTCCAGTATAATCCAACGAACTGATAATGTGATTGTTTAAGCATCAACCCTCCAACTGAGTCAACTGACCAAATACTCTGTTTCTCCCCATATTTTACTCTCTCTTTTGGAATTTTCTGCCTAGAGCAACACTTGCTTGTACCAAAACGAAAGTCAACCCTTTAGGATTTGGAGAAATGCTATGCATGTCTCCTAATCTTTACACCAAATATCAGCCATGTCTGAGGCAAAACCTAACCATAAAGTCAACGTTTCAGAAAGACCATTCTCTATAGGACTATAAATAAACTTCCACCACCCAACACCTAAACCAAAACAGATAAAAACTTAGCTTACTCTCTTCAAAATCTCCTCATTCTACTCTGTTTTGCACCATCTGAAACATGAGACCTCGGAATTTTCAACTGCCGCTCCTAGTTCTCCTAATCGTGCTGGCGCAAGTCCAGGTATCCAGTTGCCGGCGCCTCCCAAGAACAGACGAATCGGAGCAAAGATTGAGAGCCAAGTTCTACGCTACATTTTCGCGCTACTTCTCCACGGTTCCCAAAAAATATCAACTGGTCTACCATCAGGGGAACGAAACGATGTATACAGCTTCACTCCGGCTTGTTCCCTGTGGACCAAATCAACTTCACAATTGATTGGGTTTCGATGGAAATCAAAGTTATGATATTTGTGTGCCTTTGTTATGTAAATGTATATCGATTATACTACAAAGTTTTGGGTCTGTATCGTTAGAATTTTTGTTCTTGATTATATGTATACTGTGTGATTCGATTGGCACAAAACATTCTGCGACCAAGTGAATTTCTCTTTCATTTTAAGCTTTGTAATACACGATTCATTTTTGTGTAAATTAGAATTACTAGAAAGGTTCTAAATTGTAAATGACTCTCTCTCTCTCTCTCTCTCTCTCTCTCTCTCTCCACACACACACATACATATATATATATATCGAATTGTAAGGTATAATTTGGTGTTGTTTGGTTTGCGAGAAGCTAGTATCACAAGATTCAATAACATTCCACGCCAAAGGGTTGTAAAAGGCCTGGCTTGGGTTTTTCTTCAATTTCCTTCTCTTTCTTTTTTTTATAAGCCACTGGTGGAGAAAGCTCTTGGAACTTTCCTTCATTCTTTGCTGATCCAAGGTTTCAAATTTCTAAGTCAGTCCGTGCTATTTTAAAAAATCCTGCACCCATATGGCCATTCGGCTTAGCTAAGGAGTGATTGAATCCTCTCAGTTTTTCTTTAATATTGTTTGCACTTACATAGCCAAAATAAGTAAAAGTCTACTCAAAATCGTGAATAAGTAAACAGCATAGCCCAACAAAAAACAAAATAAACCCAGCATAATAAATTGGGTTAATTACACTTTTTCCCTCCAATTATTACTCCTTTTCATCTTATCCCTTTGAACGTTTTTGGACTACAAGTTATCCCCTTCAACTATGAAAAGGTGGCATAATAGTCCTTCCGTTAGTTTTTCATTTAGCATTTAACAGTAAAAGGCGTATGATTGTCACATGAGTAAGTCAAACGATTGAATATCCCTAAAAATATATCGGTGAGACTAAAATACCCCTAAATGATGCATACACACATTAAAAGTAAGATTTGGACAATAATTTCTTCATGAAACTTGAAAACAACCATATCTTACATTGCGATAGAAGTAAGATTACCGCATTCAGTTACTGAACATTTCATGATAAATATATAATGTACTTAAGCCACACACAAACACCTACTACTAATATCACGATCAACAAAATTTGAGGTTCTTTGTTTTGCTTTCACACATATGCAGTATCGTATTCAATGATTGGATGAAAGTCTTTTGATTTTTAACCTTTTCTTGCAGCACCTGATTGATCTTCTTCAACCCATTAATCTTTACCTCAAATGCCTTCATCTTTTTGTTGACATTTTTTTTCATATTCTCCCTTTTGCAATTGGGAGAATCACGCCATGTGAAGAAATTGAACCCATATTCGGACGAAAAAGACAATCACGCGATAATCAATTGTATGGGGCATTAATCCAGTCTCACTAGTATATTTTTAAGGATATTCGACTATTAGACTTACTCATGTGACAATCACATGTCTTTTACCGTGAAATGTTTGGACGGAAAACTTATAGAAGCGTCATGATGCCACATTTCTATAGTCGAAAGAGATAACTTGTAGTCTAAAAATGTTCAAGGGGATAAATTCTTTGTCACCACTAAATTAAAGATTCTGAAACCCATACATATGACAAACCCAATAGCTTCCAAGCCATAATTGAAGTAAAATAATAGACAACTGAAGGTGGGGTGATGGAATACATAATGTTTAAAACCAGTAGCATGACAAGTAATGGCAATTGAATTGCATTGTTTTTATGTTCATATTTCTGGTTTATACTATTACACAGCCTGTCTAGTGATGTCATGGTCCTGTCTTTTCCAATGTTTGTTAAACAGGATGCATCACGAAATTGTTAATTTCAGTTCCTTCATGCGTAAGCTTTGTTGGATGGTTTAGCAAAACATATTATTTCTGTAATGGTCCTACAAGGGCTTTCTTGTCTTTGTACATATATACATTTGTTTTCAAGAAGTCGAGTCTTGTAATTTTATTTCTGTAATCTAATCCAGTGTCAAACTGTTACAAGTTATTCAGGACCTAACATTAATTATTAATATATAACTACATAAATATTTATCAGATCAAAAAAATATGGCTACGTATTTTGGATCAACATATTCAATTACAAAGATAAGGTCATCTATAACTATAATTACATACCATCTTGTGTATTTTTATTTATCTTGAAAGAAACGTAATATTGATCGCTAAAAATAAAATATTTTTAGGAAAAAATGGGTGTTAGATTATTTAAAACGATATTAGGTACTGTGCAAACTTATCAATTTTAAAATTTTTAAAAAAGAAAAACTACTACATTTATAACAATCTATGGACTCATCGATCTATCCTTGCTCAAACATACTTGGTAATTACTTGGCATAATCCTAGGGCAAGACAGATCAGTTCACGCCTTATGCTTTGCATAGTTTATTTGGATTGATTGAGTTGATGCTTTTATCAATACTGGAAAATCTATTTATTTTATCTTACTCAGCGGGAAGATGAACAATTTCAAGAAGAACATTATAAGAGTTTTATATAAAAGTAATGTTAAAAATATAGATGTTCTGTTTGGACACAAATTGGATGTACGTGAAATTCTTAATAATTTGTAAATTTCATGTGTATTCAACGATTTCAAACGGATATATATATATATATATATATATATATGAAAATATGTTCAGAACATCTGTGTTCCTAATACATTTTCTTTATATGATCAGCTACCCTTCTAAAAATAGTTTGAACTACTGCACGTGTAGCAGAGTATTTCTCCTTGAGGGCTGGGAAGTAGGTGGTGGAAAATGTGTGATAACCCCCTCCCCATGCAGCGATTGCCATGGGTATGAAGCTAAAATTGGCCGTGAAGTATTAGGTTAAGAGGAATGACGGAAAGGAAAGGAGGAATGAAATAGACTCCTAGCCAAACGGGTTGACTTCTTGATGTTTGAAAAATATTCCTAGTTTGAAAATATTTTTAATTTAATTTTGATGAGTCGGGTATGACTATGGACCGATCAACAATCAGCGTATATTTCAGGTCGACCTGAATCTAACAGGTTGATATATGACTGACTGACCGGATGTGCGAAACTCTGATCGACAGACTCTCTCCCTGATCGGCTAACGCTTGCTCAGACATGCACTTTGTCAGAGCTATGCGGTAGAAACCAATTGAAGGAAACTCCGCGATGCGCCCCTAGTTGCTTGGGCAATCATGAGAATGACGTCACCGACTGCTCGGTATCTCAAAGATGATGTTCAAAATTGACGGGACAACCCTCCCATAATGGAATAGAGACATCAGCAGTCGCCGATAATTGATCCAAGCTACTAAAATTTATTTTCAACCATGTACGTTTTACATACGCAATTCATACATTCGTGTCTACTCTTATTCTCCGGTATCTAACTTGATCATCAAAGGGTTCTTTGCTTAAAAATCACTCCCGACCCACTGGGCATGTATACAGGAACAGGAATGTGAAATATCTCACCAGTTTTAGGCATCATCTATGAGGTGAGCCTATCAAATGAATTTTAATAAAACCGATCTTGAGTAGCTTGATTTTTTTTTTTTTTATGTATCATAAACGAAACGAGGCGAATAATAACTTGTTCAAGATTATTTCAGAACTTAACAAACTTCAAAAAAAATATTTGCAAACTCGTATGTCAATTTAGTTTCTACCAATTCGTCAAAGGAGTTGCAAGGGGAAAATTGGCCTCTCCTAGCTGTCTGTTCTAAAATGTTTTATTATTGTGGAAATATTTAGCCGAATGATATTAATTTTTTTATCATGAAAATTATTTTCAAATTACATGGGCCGGCCAAGAGGAATTCAACCATATTTGTCAACAAACACAAGGGTCGACCCTTTAACAAGAGTATAATCGTCTTCTTTAAGAAGAAATAAATATTATTTTTATTGTTATTAATTAAAAATATATAATAAAAAAATTAATACACGCTTTTCAAACAAATAAGATAAATTTTTAGTGAGATTTAGGCTCTATACTAATGGAAGTGAGGATAGTTTATGTAAAAATTATAGACAAATCAAATCTTTAGAGTTTGTGTTTTTGGTTAAAATTTATAATCGAGATTTATTTGTTATACTAATCAATTAAGTAAATATTTTTATAAATTTGTCTAGCTCCCAGATCAAGTTTAGAAAAATTACTATTTAAATCTCTCGACTCCATTCTATAAAGTTATTTTGAGATTAATTTGTGTGATGAACAAGTATAATCAAATTTTGAGTTTAAATATGATTTCAAAATTCGTTAGATTTTTAAATCAAACGGTAACAATCAATTGTCTGTCCTAAAAATCGCTTTCAAAACAAATTATGTTTTAGAGAAAATACAACGAAGATTGGTCACCATTTTTCCCGGGAAAAAAAATGTTAGCGAATTAATAGATTAATTAAATGTAGGTCATCGATTAAACTAGCTAACAAATTTGTAAAACGATGTCAAAGCGAGTTCTTCATGTGTTTCAATTGGTTCATTGGTTGGGAAATAGCTTCAGACGGAAGTTATTGGAGCTACCATGTTCCAATTGGTGGTTGGCGTGCAGTAATTTCCCTGGAAAATGGGCGAGAATTAGGAGGAGGTTGAAGGGGAGATTAGGAAGTATTATTATGGTTGTGTGGTATTGTCGTCTTCGACACGTTCGAAGTTTCTCGAATTGCAAAGCAGAAAGTTTGGCAACACGTGGTTTTGCAGCTCCTTTGTCCCATACTCACTCACTGTAGAGAGAGAAATAGGGGACTGAAATAGAAAGATTGTAGATAGAGAGAGAGAGAGAGAAAGAGAGAGAGAAATGAGCAGTTCGCAGATCGAAGCCGGGAAGAACCGCCGGAGAAACTCAAGATCCGGCGGAACCGCGGAGCAGAATTCGTCGACGGACTGGCTTCCTCCTGGTTGGACCGCCCAAGTCAGAGTACGGAAGAGTGGAAAAAAAGACACGGTAATTTCACATTCTGTTTCTGCTTTTAGGTCCAATTACTTGAAACCATAACCCCATTACGTTGATTCCACTGTTCTAATAAGAGACTTTTACACAAATTTTCTGGGTTTTTCCTTAATTTGGGAAAAAATTTAGTCATACATTTCTTTTATTTGTTGGAAAGATTCGAGAATAGGGTTATATGACTTGGCTGCTTGGCTAGAAAACCGGCGTAGGATATTCACAGGCCAAGTTATTAAAGATGCATTTATGCGAAGGGAAAATGCTTGGAAATCAGAATTTTTAACAGAACGTTGAGAGAGGAAGAAACGTGCGTTTGCCGCTCCTCTTAGGCGTAAATTGCCCATTTATGATCATTTAACGGACATAAAACGTATTACTTCTGCGTGGGACTTCTCAAATATCCTGTTTGAGGACATTACGCTCATAAAATTTGCGGGATTCGAAGTTTTTTTCCGAATAACTCATGGTGTTCAGGGAAGCTTAGGCACACCACCAATAATCTTTGGGACCAATTACACACTGTCCACTAGCGGCATGCCAAGTTTTGAGGAGTGAAATGATGTAAAATTTGAAAAGATAGTAGGTTTGGATTTTAATTTATTTACGAGAGAACTGAGACTCAGTGATCAGGAGAAAATTCTTCGAAGATCTCTGCGAAAAATTCATTTCTGGAGTCGAAGAACGTAAGGATCATTTTCATGCCCCCACCTTCTTCTTTTTTTATGCACCCACGTTTAAACAATACGAACTTTGACTGGAAGAATCATTATCGATCTCACTAATATGAATTTGATTGTTTGTTTGGATTTCGTTATGTTCTGGAATCATTTTATTTCAGTACTGAATCTGGATAAAGCTCATATTGTCAAGCAAATTTGTACTGGGGAGGCCTCTAAAAGTTGATAGCCAAGTTATATAATACTTTATATTGTTTGTGAGAAGGGCTATTTCTGTTTCTTGTAGAGCCATACTGGATAAAGCTCAAATTGTCAGGCAAATTTGTTCTGGGGAGACCTCTATAAGTTGATGGCCATGTTTTGTAACAATTTCTATTGTTATTGAGGAGGACTATTCCTGTTTCTTGTAGTGCTATACTGATCTCTCAAGTGGAGTCAAACTCTTTTCCAAGCCAGAGGTGTTTCGCTATATCAATAACATGGAAACCAAACGTTCTAGGTCCAACGGGAAGAGAAAAGGAAGCCGCAGCCGCAAACTCTCTGCAATAAATGTAAGTCCTACAGAATGGCTTTTCACGTATGTTTTTGGTTAAACGAGTCTAGTTTGTGGTTGACAAGATTGTGGTATGAGGCTTACCTCCTTGATGAGTAATGGCAACTTAAAAAATAAGAATGACTCATATATCTAGAAGTGCCAATCCTTGGTCATGATTTCTTTGGTGGCTTATCTCCATCCTATTCAGACGTTTAATGAAGCATCTTCAACTGTTCTCTGAGACTTAGATCGCTAGGTGCTCCCAAAACAAGCTTGGTTCTATTTTCCCTTGCTTGCATCATCTTCTATTCGAAAATAGTTGAATTTTGTAGATTTTGTGTAGAGTCCAGTTTACTGTAGTTTCTACTGTGCAGTAATGGTATATAGATACATAAATATTCCACTCTATGAATGTTGCTCTTGGGCTTTCTTCGCTGCATGAAACTTGAGCGCTGCAAAGGCTTGCACCCAATCCAAAGGACAAATGCGGCAGTAATGTGGAGTTGGGAAAATAATGAACTATAACATTACTGGTTTCGCAAAGTTCTTCCTTTGTCTTTCTATTTACTTGTTTTTTTTTTTTCAGTTCCAAATTATTTTTGTTGATTACTACATTAAGTGGTCTCTTTGTTGGATTGAACAATTCGTGTACGTGGTTGGGCCCATTTCCTATCAACTTTAAGCTTTTGGACAAATGGTGACATCACATGTTGTGAGAGTTTTGGTTTATAGGACGTCTTTGGTTCAATTCTCTCTGTCGACATGTTTTATTTTTTGTTTGCATTTTGCTTCTCTCATGCACTTTCTATTTTGCCCGATTCTAGTTTGGTTTGCTACTTTGTTTGTATGACAGGGTTTGAAGCCTAGAACCGGGGTATTAAGGAGCAGTCTATGTAACTTGTTCTCTATTCTCCATTCTACACAAAAAACTAGTGTAAGGTGTAAATGTACCCAATTACCCAGGTTTATGTAAAATCTCTGTGTCATGCTTTTCTATTTGCATTCTTTGATTGACTATCCTTTATTGCGTATGCGCGTGCGCGTGCGCGTTTTTAGGTTTGGGTTGATCCGCAAAACATCTCCACTTACAAGACACAATTGCACATGAGAGAGGGATATAGCTTAAGGCTTGGGCCAGTTGGTGACTTAACAGGTTGATCAGCCTAAGAAGTGGAGTGAAGAAAATTTACCCCTGTACTTTTAGGAACAAACATTTTAAAATCTACTAGATTTTTAAGCATCATTGCTTTAATTCTCTAGTTGCAGTCATTCCACAAAGTATAATATCCTTTCAACGTTTGGCTTATTAGTTCCTTGTGGCACGTTATCAAACCTACCATCTCTTAAGATTTTGGTGATGGCCCTTGTCCTTCTCGATCTGGGTGCATCACTTGTCTATGTGTATGGTGTAATTTTTATGCTAACATCAGGAATAAGTTTGAAGAGCTATTTTCATGTTGTTCTGTATGTACTTGCACATTTTCAATGTTACCACCTTTGCATAACATATGTTAACCTATTGCCTACTCGGCAACTACCTACAATGGAGAACCATCTTTGTCCACACAATTGTATTTGACGGTTCCACCAAATATTATAAGCAGATGGAACTTACATGTTCTTCAGGGATTTTAGGTGCATTTGTATCTTTCGACTTCCGAATCCTGTCTTACAACTGCTTAAACTTGAAACTGTCAAGACAACCTCAAACCCCGAAGTCGACATTCAAAAGATTGTTTCATACATGTCCCCCACGACATTTTCCTCTTCCACCAGCCGTTCTCATTGTTGCATTTATTTCCATATCATTTGGTGTGGCAACTCTCATGATTGGTTATCCTTCTGTGAGAGCATTTTCCGTTATTTTGTGCGTCAGTTGAACCACTTTTAGCTTGAACTTATTGTTATGGAATTGTCAGACACTTATTTTTGTCTCATGTTTCTTTACTTCTCTTAGTCACCTCCTGTAGCCGGACAACTCAACTTTGCAGACAGCAGACCAAATGAAGCGACGACCACGAATCAGAGCTCAAAAGCAGTTGGAGTATTGAAGGACAACCAAAACCTTGAAACCCATACAGGTGATTGATTGCATACCCCTTTGTGAAACTACAACTGGTCATCTTGCCATCTTTTTCTTTCTATGGTTTAGGGAGTTATATACCTGTGTGTTTTGGAATCCATATGAGAGACCCTACTAGTTTGTACTTTGAAGAACAAAAGCACAATTCGAGTGCACCAAAATAGCCTCTTGTCGTGAAATAGACATGCACAACGTTGCTCAAAACGACAAAACATGTTCACTTAGTCAAGTATTGTAATGTCATGAATTTTTCTGAATTTGAACTGACATAGCTTATCCTAGTTCCCAACACAATATTAAAAATGAGACTCTGGGTTGGTTTATAATCTGCAAACTTAGATAATATTAGGTCTTGCTTCTGATCTCAAACATTGCTGCAGGTGGGAAACGAGCTACAATGATCTGTTTTACCCTTCCACAAGCCACGGATTCGGAGCAAAGGGAGAATACCCTTCCAATAGCCACGAATTCGAAGCAAAGGGAGAATACCCTTCAAAAAGCCACGGATTCGAAGCAAAGGGAGAACACCCTTCCAAAAGCCACGGATTCAAAGCAAAGGGAGAAGAGTGATCCTAGTGTTACAGTTGGGCCCCTTCCAGAAAATCTGACAGAAATTGGAGTGGAAAATTCCGGAAACAAAAGATTACAACTTCGGGTTAGCGAAAAGAATAACAGAGAAAAGCCTGACTTGCCTCGTCGGGCTTCAAAACGACTTGCTGGAATCGAAGTCGGCCCAATAGCAGAGCTGAAAACCAATAACAGAACTCATCGAGTTTCAGCTAGACGGTTAGATGAGGCACAAACCAGTAAAGCTGACTCAGCTGCTCCAGAAGAGTTTGTTGAGAAGAGAACCGCAGTGGATAACGGTGATAATAAAAAGGCAGACGAGGAGCGAGGAGGATCACCTCTCAACTTCTCTTTGAAGGACTTGTGGACAGATCCATGCATTGAGTTTGCGATTAAAACCCTAATGGATGCGACTCCTACAGAGGATGAGAATCAGGCGGAGGAGAATCCAGTTTCCTCTGTTGAGTTGCCTTTTGGAGATTCCTGGGGAGACCCATGCATTGACTTTGCAGTGAAGACTCTCACCGGTGCAATTCCAGTGGTTGATGATTTGGGTGTTCCAGATTGCCTACTCACCTCCTCATCAGAAACAAAGCAAGATAAAAGCTCAGAGATTTCAAATTCTGGGTTACATTATTCAGGTGATTCTGGCATTCACCCTCATTGCGAAGAAAGAAGCAACGAGCACCAACGAAAGACAATCCACTGGTAGAGAGATTCATCTGCAGACAACTTCGAAGAAGTAGTGTTCCCACTGCAGCCAATTTGTTTCTCCTCATCTTGTTGTAAAGTAGTCTTCTTTTCATTTGTATTGTAGTCTTTAATTAACCAACTCAGTGATTGATTCCTGCAGAATTTTGGGTGATCTGGTGGTGGTATTCCCCGAGTGTCAATCAAACTTCATCAGCTGTTCTTACCCTGTAGAAACCCATATCCATCTCCTTATGATTTGGACAGTCTCTTTATCATTTCATCTAATTCATTTTCTTCCTATAACAGAAAACAGCAATAACTACAATAATGTGAAGGCACAATCACAAAAATGAACAGAGTGAACTCATTAAGTAGTTGCATTTAGGTGTAAGTGATGTTTTTTTAACTTTAATAGAGTGGAAATTAAGCTATGCGGAGTCCTGCTTCCTTATCTTACCATGATGGGAAAAGAATGTAAGTGCATGATACAATAGGTAGCCTTAAGAAGTGCCGGAAGTGCCGGCAAAACGACCTAGCTCTCTTGGTCGCCCAATTATCTCTTTGGCAAGCTCCACTTTTCTGTTGTTAATTTCTTTCCATCAGAAGCGAGCACGCATTCATAATGATGTATGTGCTTTAATCATTCAGTCATGAATACTTAATGAAGATCCTCAAAACACCTGTCCAAAAGCTGTTTCTACGTACAACTACAAGTGTTCATTTACTACATTGCATCTAACATATTTGTAATAAAAAGGAGAGAATATAACCTTAATTGCAACCAAATTTCCCGATGTTGATTCCTTTGCACCGGAACTGAGCATGCATTCATAATGATGTATATAAGCATTTCTAGCTGCGCTTTAACCATTCAGTCATGGATGTTTAATAGAGATTCTCAAAAATCTATCAAAAAGTCACTTATATGTACAACTACAAGTGTTCCTTCACTACATATGCATCTGACATACTTGTGATAAAAATGACAGAATATAATCTTAACTGTATACGCATTTAAAATACTTGTAATAAAAAGAAGAGAATATAAAAAAAAACTCACCTGCTGAGATCGATAACTCTTAAAAAAAAGTTTAAATTTGGGATTGGATGAATTTATGTGTTAGCACAATTCAACTAGGCATCCATCGGTTTGCTCTCGGCCTTAAGCTGAAAAACTTATTTTGTAAAATCTTTTAAATAAATTATTCATGCTAAAAATTCGATTGATCGCATGACAAATAAATGGTCGAAACTCTTTGCAATCTCTTTTTTATTTTTTTTACTAGAATTGTACAAAGCAAAAATATTATTGATTTCTTTACAACCCCTTAAGATTGAGTCATCTGGTAAGGGAAACAAAAAGGGCATATCTTATCCAATCACTCATTTGGCAAGTAATAATAAGAAATATGCAAAAATATAATATTTTTTGATTAATTCTTTTTTTTTTCTATCACAAAATCTCACCATGCAGAAGAAAAGAAATAGTATGCATAGCAGGACGTGCTGTGTGTTGTACGTCAAAATAAATAAAACGATATTATTTTCACACACAAAAAATAATTCAAAGTTCAAACAATTGTACAATATTTTTTACGCTCAAATAACGTTATTTTGAACATCATAGTCACAGCAGGTCCCATTCCCGAGGTCGCACCTCCCAGTTCCCTTTTAGCCTGAATGTGCGGAGGGGGGAGAGGAACGCTACAATAATCTCTCTGAGTGAAGGCTTGCAATCGAATTTTGCCGCCAAATTCATTTCACAGAGAGAGGGAGGGAGGGAGGGAGAGAGAATAATGCAGATTCAGTTGAAGTGTAATTGCGGGGAGCAGAAGTGCCCAGAATGGGCGATAGTGGAATTGCAAGGCGTAATCGAACCTCAACCAGCCTTTCAAAATCGACTGCAAAACCTCGAAATCGGACAACTATGCCGCCCTTCTTCTGAGGTACTCTTTGTGGCTCCATCGATCCGATCTGTACCTTTACGACTTTTAGTTTCCTTTTGCTTATTTTTGTTTGTATCGTGTTTGTATGTTCCGCAGGAGACCTATACTTTCACTGTTGGTTACCATGAATTGACAGGGTCGAAAGTGCCTTTGAAGAAGCCGTTGCTTGTATTAAAGAAAACTGGGGACTCCGTTGCGGAGAACAGTGGGCATGAATCATCAACGAAGGTAGAATTGGAAGTGATTGGGATCATCCGACAGCGAATTTTGTTCAAGACCAGACCCAAGGCCCTAATATCCAGTAAGTTCCAAGATTTTTTTCCCCTGAATTTTGAGTCTACCCAATTTCATGTAGTTGCCATACCATAACATTGATAGGATCCAATATTGTGCTTACTCTTGGAACCCTTTTCACGATGGAATGAGATTCTAATGCGTTGGAATTAGAAACTGCTTTTGACTGGATTAGGCTCTTCTTGTGTTAAATTGATAGTTCAACTACAGAAGGTGGTTTAACTTGTTTATTTGAGTTGGTTGGATGGGAATTGGGGCCAAACGAGATAGCTTTCTTTCCTTCTGTATGGTTGCACTAGCACATCCATTTGTAAGTTTATCAGATCAGCATCTGATTAGCAAAAGACAAGACAATATTGTAATCTTATTCACCTCATTGAGGGTTTCATACAGTGTTAAAACATTGCATGTCTGATGTTTATTTTGGTAAGTTGCATGTCTGATGTTGTTCAAGAAGCCTGCTGGATTAGCTAATATAAGTTGTCAGAATTCGCAGTACAAAACTAGGATCAAATCCCAATGATGGAGATCTCTGTCCACCTGTTTGCCAATTAGTATAATGGTTTTTTATTTTTCTTGACCTTATCCTTAGAATATGTGTACCATTCTGAGGATAATTTGTAACACTAATTGAACAAGTCACTTCCCACATATACTTGTTCCTCTTTCAACATAATGCCAAAGTCCTTGTAGATGAATTGCTATTGTTTTCTTTCTTTTCATTTTGTTTTTCTTTGAGTAATGAAATTGGAGACATCTGCAAATACTCCACTGATTGTCAACTCAAGAACGACTAAGAAGCTTCAGAAACCCATTCTTTCAGTGCATTTTATACTTAGATATTGTTGATCCCATATATTATACCTTAAAGCTTCCGTGCATCTCATGTTTGGTGGGTATATGGATACGTTGTAGTCTTGCCAGTGAATATACCTCGCTTTCAAGGAATGGAGGAGGTATAGCCACAGGGAAATTCGTTTAACCAAAAAGCATAGGAGTTGGGACAATTTCCTTTAGTTCTCAAACACCAACCAGCAAAATCATCACAGTTGCTGTACGCTGGATCTAGTTTCATAGTAGTTGTAAGAGTCTCTTTGAATTATTGAATAGACATTTGAAGCATGCACTTTCCTTTTTCTAGCTTCAAGTAGAATCCTATTAATTCAATCTGCCGTTCATTTGGGTCAGTAAGTTGTAGTTTCTTTCACTCATTTAGTGTCAAAAGCATTTTTTCACCCTTGTTAGCTAAGCCTTTCCATATGGAAATAAAAGGTAAACAACACTTCTTTTGCAGGACCACAGCCATTTGTGAAGGAAAGAGTCAGCACACCAGGTTCGCTTGAGCCAAACGGACTACCATAAAATTCTTCTGCAGTACTGTTGAGGAAATTGAAGAACTTGGCAAACGAATTGAAGTATCTGGATGTTGTTTAGATGACAAACTCAACTTCGATTCCACTGTGTTTTTGGTCTCTAAAATTCGGTGTTCCCTGTGTAAAAGAACCTCTAATTGGTCACTATCTATGTATACTGTTATGGATGAACTATCTGCGTATTGAACTACTTAATTCTTCATTTGAATTTTCAGTGTTCCCTAAATGCTTTCACAAAGAAATACTACATATGGCAGGCCTCACTGTTTTACTCTCTTTCTGGTACTCCAATTATCGGTGACATTTTACTGGCTCTTGTGTTCACTTTTAGATACAATTTGCGAATTGCAGCAAAATAAATAATGGGAGATGCCACACGCCAGAGATCATTTCTAAAGAAAAGAAACCTTGATTTTGCTTTAATCTTGATACTCCATTGTGATGGAAGCTCCTTCTGTGCTGCTCTTTCAATTAAACAGCCCTTCCACCGTGTAAGAAATTCTGAAGATACTTTTGGGTAATGAGTCTAATGACTATTTTCCTCCTCACAGTTCATAGTTTTTTTCGCTCAATTTTACGAAGCAAACAATAAATCAAATGATTCGCCTTTGAAGAATCAATTGTTACTCCAAATAAAATCATATCACATTGAACCGATACAAAAATTACAAAGGCATAAGTTGTAAGTTTGTAACCAATTGATGATCAACTTCCAATCATGTAGGTACCAACTAGAACCATGGTTTACGTACAGAAGTTACAATAGCAGAAAAAATTAAAATTATACTGATATAATCTCCTCTATGCAGATCATGAATTTGTTACGCCAGCACGGATTCTCAGCATTTCTGTTCGCTTGCTTCTCTCCATAACATCAACAAGCCAATCCACGCTTTCTTTAATTCCGGTCCTGCAATGAAATTCCAGATAATGGCTTTCACATTTGACTTCGCTTTAAGATGGAGGAAAGGAAGAAAACCTGGAATCCCAAGAGCAACATATACATCCAGAATAATTCGGTGATTCCAAGTTTTCTTTTGTCCACCATCCTTTTTTGTTGTTGAATAAATACAACATCACCTAGCAGGGAATTGAAACTCATAAGCTATATACTCACCCATCATATGCCGAAACACCTTCAAATGTGTAAGCCCTTTCATCCAATTTCTTAAGGTCTAGATATCGAGCAAGTTCTTCAGCTGTTACAGCTTCAGCAAGATCCTGGGATCAGAATGATATTATCCATGAGTAAGCTGACCGCTAAAATTCGAACGGAAAGAGATGCAAGAAAATTAGAAAGCTCTTTTAGGTTCTAAAAAGGACGAAACAAAGATTAGAATGGGATGCTATTAGATCTCGTGGCCCTATTGTGCACTGGCATAAAGTATATTGGTTCCCCACGTGTCAGCCATTTGTTCTCTCTGCCAACAGGAAATAGAAACCCTATCTCATATTTTCTTTGGTTGCTCCTACTCCAAGAATAGAATATATGTCAACATGTCTGCCATTTAAGTGGTATTTCTAGACCTCGTCTAAATTGTGATGTTGAAATTTCATGGCTCGTTGAAAATTTGGTGGTAAATCCTTTAGTAGAATAGTAAGGAAGCTTGCTTGGACTTTGGCAAGAAAATAACTACAGAGTTCTTCAGAGTATTCAAAGGCCCTCTTCCACTATCTTAGATAAAATTCGTATTGATGTTCGTATTAGGAATTCCCAGTTTTTTTCTATACAGCAGATCCGCTTTAATTCCATGATCTCTGTTTTTTTTCTATACAGCTTAAATGCGTTCTCTGTTTTTTAGAGGGTATGCCTTCCTTGATTAAAAATCTCCTAATCTTCATAAAATTGAATGTGTATCACTCCATATTTCTCACAATCCAGAGAACCAAAATGAATCCTTAGAAAAAAACAAACAAAATCCATTTTTCCTATCAGCATCAAAAGCTGATTGGAAGTCCATAAATTTCATTTGTCAGACTGTTGAGCCCGCTAGAATCCTGGTAAATCAAAAAAGGCAAAGCCTTGGGGCCTTGCTTCAACGGAAAAGGGGGGCGAGTCGCATTTAGACGGGGTGCGTTGACTTCTCAAGCCATCAATCCCATCCCCATTTGCTCGACAAGTAGTCGGATCAAGTCTCAATGGGTGGATTTCGCCTGATGAGGAGTCACATAGTACGAAAAGACAAAGACAGGACTTGATCCATTAGTCAGACTACAACCCTCCCCAACACTATTCCTGTTCGGTTCTTCTTTACCTTTCCCAAAGTCGGAATCCCTTGCCGCAGGGAACAATCAACCTTTTCTATGGGGCACTTCTGCAATAAATGGCATATACAAAGCGAAAGCTCTTTGTCAGGTGTCTTGGTATTGGATCCCTTTCTCTTTCGTGCCCTTTCCGGCAGTACAAACAAATCCGGAATGAGCACACCAACAACAAAGCTGGACCATGAAAATATTCTAATCCACCATGCCTCGCCCCGTTTACAAATTCCATCTTGGTTCCATTGTTTCAGTTCCTTTTTAAAATATAGAGAGCAACCCTTTCTTTTTTTTTTTTTTTGCAAGATCACTGAGTAGTTTTTTTAGTTTATTGAGGTTGATTTCGTCCTTTCCATGTCGTCCAACAAAGATCTTCTCTTGAGTCGACCTTGAGTTTTCCTATTGATCCCCGGGGTAAATGAATTGCATAAGCTCGATTATTTTCACTTTATAAGAAAAGTGAGCACTGGCCTTAAGAAAGACGTTGAAAGATAGGAATACAAAGAAGATTGAAATAGCCGTCTACAACAACACATGATCATCTTAAGATAAAAGAACCTAAATTTGTAGGGTAGAGAGGGAAGGCGGTTGGAATAAACAGGTGTCTAACAAATACCACATATTTTTCAAAAGAAATATAGGATCTTCAATATCCAGATTTACAAGGTCCTCTCAGAAATAAACTACATACATTTCCTCATGATTATTGTGTTGGATTTTGGGATCACGATATGTCGTAATTTCTATGGATCAGAGTCGTGCCTATTTTTTGGTTTAAAGGGGCACCATTTTTATACTACTAGAGCTACAGCGGAGGTGGCAACAAAGTAAAATTTTGCTAACCTGCTTGTTTGCCAATATCAAAAGAGGGGCTCCTCGCAAATCCTCATGCCGAACGACCTTTTCTGAGAACCAATAACATTATTAGAGCAGCATGCACTTAAATTGCAACTCCACATCAATTATTAGACATGCATTAAACTATCAAAGGCAGAAAGATACCTAGTGCTGATTTTGAATCTTCAACACGGGATGGGGAGGCAGCATCAACTACAAATACTACAGCATGTGCTTCTTCATAGTATTTTTCCCAGATCGAGCGAAGACCAAGCTGACAGAATAAAGATCTTGCATCAATGATAAAAAATATCAAAAGATTGCCTCAAAAGATATCAAAATTTAAAGCCAGTTTTGTAGTGGATATCTTCTTGTTCTGCCTATGTTTAGACAGCACTAGTCTAGCTAAATTCCCGTCTTGTCTTTTTTTTTTTTTTTGCTTTTTATTTAGCAAAATTTCAAAACTTTCTAGGAAACTGATTTCTTTGGTTTCTTTTAAAGAAAAAAACAAAAAACTGAGAGTACGTATAGACCTCATTCGACACATGTTAAAACGATGTTTCAATGAAAAGTTGTCATAACTAAACAAGAAAACTATTTCAGCTACTCCTATTATACACACAGTAAGGAAATGAAACTTTCATACATACAGAAATCACCGAAACAAAATGGGAGTTCTGTGATGAGAAAGAGCATTTTGCCATAAATTTGCGAGTCACCAAACCTTAAAATGGCATTTTAGGTCAATTAAATTTCTACGTTAAGTATTTACCAATTTACATTAAGCCTCAAAACAACAACCCTCTTAGGGTTACCTGATCGGCACGTAGTTTTGTATGTTAGAGTGCCGATTCATACCATGTTTATAATTTGTCGCCCCTTAGTCCCCTGTTTTGCTACTTCTAGCACGTTTGTGCTATTTTTGTGCGGTTTAATGCTTTTTGTGAATCTACCGCAGAATAAGGCGTTTTGGAGCCAAGAAGG
>JABCMJ010001635.1:0-12328 GCA_014822125.1 Arbutus unedo
TTCATTTTTTGTTTAAGAAAATGAGGGCGTGACAAGAGAAGTGGCCCCCACAAGTTTCGGTGTGGCAGAAGATTAAAATATTTCTTTGTTCTTCATTTGGCACACACCGGCATACAATTTGGTCCGCACAGAATTTAAAAAGGTAAGGATCATCAAAGACAAAGTGTCTTACCTCCCTTAGAAACTTTCTCCTATCCTAAGGAGTCTAGTTTTTAGGAAGTTGTCCTGTGGCTAAATAGTTCATAATGTCGGCATACTATGGACAACTTGTCACAACAAGGAGTTGTTCATCAGGAAAGGTGTCAAGAATGGGTAGGTTAGAGGATTTATCCTCGAACTCGAGGCGGGAAAGATGGTCAGCCACCGCATTCTCAACTCCCTTTTTGTCTTTTATGATCAAGTTGAATTCTTGTAGAAGCATAATCCAACGAATGAGATGTGCCTTTGCGTTTTGCTTTGTGAGCAAATATTTAAGAGCTCCATGGTCAGTGTAAACCACGATAGGAGATCCAATGAGGTAGGATTGAAATTTGTCTAGAGCAAAGACCACTGCTAGCAGCTCCTTTTCTGTGGTTGCGTAATTCACCTGAGCCTCATTCAAAGTTTTGCTAGCAAAAGAAATCACATAAGGTACCTTGTCTTTACGTTGGCCTAGAACTGCGTGAATAGCGTAATCGCTGGCGTCACACATCAACTCAAAAGGTAAACTCCAATCCAGGGGTTACATGATCAGAGTAGTGGTAAGGCTGATTTTCAATTTAGCAAATGCCTCCTCACAATCATCGATCCACTCGAAAAGAGTGTCCTTGGAAAGTAAGCGACACAAGGGTCGTGTTGTAGCATTGAAGTTTAGGATGAAGCGACGGTAAAAATCCACATGCCCGAGGAATAAGTGGATATCCTTCACACACTTAGGAGTGGGAATGTTAGAGATGAGATCAACTTTGGACTTAGCCACCTCAATTCCTTTGGAGGACACAATGTGGCCTAGGACAATACCTTGAGTTACCATAAAGTGACATTTTTTCCAATTGAGCACTAAGTTCTTTTCCTCACAGCGGATTAGAACTCGTTCAAGGTTGTCTAGGCAAGATTGGAATGAATCTCCATAGATGGAGAAATCATCCATAAACACCTCCGCGATTTTTTCAATCATGTCATTGAATATCCCCATCATACATCGAGAGAAAGTTCCCAGAGCATTGCACAACCCGAAGGGCATGTGTCTGTAATCAAATGTCCCATAGGAGCACGTGAAGGTGGTCTTCTCTTGGTCTTCTAGAGAGACCTCTATCTGATTGTATCCGGAGTAACCATTTAGGAAGCAATAGAAAGCATGACTAGTGACCATTTCAAGCATTTGATCAATGAAAGGAAGAGGGAAGTGGTATTTTCGCATGCTAGCATTTAGCTTCCGGTAGTCGATGCATACTCTCCAACCCGTGGTGACACAGGTTGGTATGAGTTCATCTTTATCGTTCTTGACTACCGTCACTCCGGATTTCTTGAGAACAACCTGAATGGGGCTAACCCACTTGCTGTCCGCTATCGGGTAAATGATCCCGACGTCAAGTAATTTCAACACCTCTTCCTGAACCACTCCCTTCATGTTCAAACGTCATTGGGGTTGACGGAAATGTTTGATGTCATCCTCCAAGTAAATGCGATGGGTGCAAAGTAAAGGACTTATGCCTTGGAGGTCTGTGATCATCCAGCCAATGGCTTTCCGATGCTTCAGTAGGACTAACAACAAATCCTCTTTCTGATGGACTTCGAGACTAGAAGACATGACAACCGAAAAATTCTCATCCTCACCGAGGAAGGCATACTTCAAACGGTTAGGAAGCGTCTTTAGCTCCAACCTAAGGGGTTGAATGCTAGACGGAAGCGTTTTCGACCAAATCTTGGGTAATTCCTCAAATGTGGGCACCCAACGTTCAATGCCCATTACTTGTTCGTTTAAGAGGATGGAGTACATGTATTCTACCTCTGGTGAATCCAAGGAAGTAGTCTCTACAGCCGTGAGACAAATCTCCATAGGGTCAGAGAAAAGATGATTATCCACATGTTGTTGCAATAATGTGTCAATGTATCTCATGTCGCGGATATCATCGTCATCACCCATTTGACTCAAAACATTAAAAATGTTAAGCTCAATAGTCATATTACCAAAAGTCATATTCAACAGCCCATTGCGACAATGAATTACCGCATTAGAAGTGGCCAAAAAGGGCCTCCCGAGAATATAGGAGTTTGGGGCTGTGAATTGGCTACTGGACAAGTATCAAGAACAACAAAGTCAACAGGATAGACAAAATTGTCCACCTGGACTAGCACGTCTTCTACCAACCCTCTCGGCACCCTTACACTATGATTAGCAAGTTGGAGGGTGACCGAGGTTGGCTTCATCTCGCCCAACCCAAGATGCTCATACATAGAGTATGGCAACAGATTGATACTTGCGCTCAATTCGAGCAAGACTTTCTCAATTTCCTTTCCCCCGATGTGAATTGAAATAGTCGGACAACCAGAGTCCTTATATTTGGGAGCTATCGGGGTTTGGATTATCGAATTCACCTGTTGAGTAAGGAATACCTTCTTATTGACATTGTGCCGACGTTTTACGGTGCACAAGTTCTTGAGGAATTTAGCATATGAAGGTATTTGCTTTATAGCATCCAAAAGAGGAATATTGATTTTAATCTGTTTGAACAGCTCAAATATTTTCTGATGGTTTGTTGGCTTAGGTTGCACACGTAACCTCTGGGGGTATGGTGCAGGAACAGGACAGGGAGAGACATGAATGTCTCCATCTATTCGCAAACTGGAAGGCTCATCATTTTACAGTCCCGCAAAATCGAAGATGGGTGTGGGGATTGATGAAGGCACAATTCACTACAAGAAATTGCACCTTAGTGACCACTTTTGGTTACTATATTAAATTGTGGTCATGAAAAGTAATACTATCAGTGAGCAAATTTATTTTACTCATTGAAGGTTAGTTATTCATGACCAAATTAATTTTTGGTCACCGAAAGAAATGGCGCGGGCGCAAAAATTTGGAGGGAGAAAACTTTAAGTATTCGGTGACCAATGTTTGGTCTCGGATGCCATACTTTTGGAAACTAATTAATTGTTAGTCACAAAAAGTAACCTAATTTGCTCCAAATTTTCAGATGAAAATATATACGTGGAAGTGAAATTATTTGGTGACTAAATCAATACTCACTAAACATTTCAAAGCTCTAAAACTACGTAGTTTTATATTTTAGAAACAAAAAAATACAAAAAGTTTAATTTAGTACACTTGCTCTGACCTTCCACTTGCTCTTTCTGACCTTCAATTTTTTCGTCACCCACTTTCTCTTTTTTTGACCTTCCATTTTCGATCTTCACCCACCTTTGATCTTCACCCACTTACTCTTTCTGACGTCCAAAACTTTGAGACCTCCATTTTCGATCTTCACCCACTTACTCTTTCGACCTTCTATTTTCTACTCGTTTTGACCTCCATTTTCTCTTTCAATTCCACAACCTGATTGAATCGCTCAAGATTTACGCCGTCTTTCCCTTCCGGCGGTGGCCTGTCACGACTGATTCCGGCTATCTTGATCCGCCATTCTCAATCTCAGGTATTTGACTACATATCTCTATCTCTTAGTCTGGAGAAGAACCACAATCCAAAAAACTTTGAACCTTCCTTACTTTCCATTGTCAAATTTGTTGGTTTTACTCGAGTTGGTTTCGGGTTTTGTTCTTTTTTTTTTTTTTCAGTTTTGGGTTTTACTCAGCATTCAGATTTGGTACCTTTTCTTTGAACCCAATATTTTCTGAGTTAGGTTTTGCTTAAACCCTACTGAACTGAGTAAAATTGTTGCACCTAGAGAACCTTTTGAGGTATTGGTTTCTTAGATATCAGAACATCACTTGTTTTAGAGTTTCTTTGTTTTTTATTCATTTGCGAGGTTCTGGGTTACGAATTAGTGCTAGACTGCTTAGATTGATTCTAAAAATTCAATAATTTTTATTTTCAAAAATTGGGGTTTTTTAGCTAGAATTCATTTGTTCTTGCTTTGCAATCTCTGCTAGGACCCAATTTCTCATATAACGGATGCTCTGATGGCTCTCCGTCGAACATTCCCAGTCTCATTTGGGTTGTAACCGTATTAACTAAAGCCCCATCAACATGCTCCTCTCTCAAAATTTCTCTGTTTATGGCTTTCTCTGTGTGTGCCACTAGAAATGGCCCGCAATTCAAATACAAACCTGATAAAAAAAATTAGAACAAATTAGGATATCCTTGAAGAAAGGACAAGTTAAATAGTGGATTAGGGAATGGGATTAACCTGCTTTAATTTAACTGCAGTTGCAATAGCTTCTTTTGGTGTTGATTTGTAGTGATTATCATAGAAAACTCTAATCGAGTCACAGTCAGAGACTACCTTTGTTTATTTAGGTGCCCAAACACTAACACAAATATGGATTTAAACAGACAATGATGTTGCATATATGTAAAGTGTATACAAAAATCCTCACCCATTGAGGTGCCAATTGTTCCAAATGGTTTGGCGGAGGAGTTTAGGGTCAGCGCAAGTGGGGATGCTATTAACCTCATTGTAAGAGCACATAACACTTGCCACCTGAAAAAAAAAGACTTGATCAAAAGGGATTTTTTTTACCTTGAGATTAATGGAATTGGAATTAAAAATTCAAATATTTTGGACATTCGAAAGTCTATCACTTTTGATCTTACCAATGGGAGTTCTTTTTTTGATATTTGATTGAGCCTTATTGTAATTTGCATGATGATGTCTTCGACTCATTATCCATTTATTGGTGGTATAGGTTGTTTGTTACTTTCCTCTTTCTTCAAAAGACACCACAGTTGTTGATGTCAATTGGTATCCAATTCCCCCTTTTGTTCCCATTTTTCACCAAATTACATGTAACTTGTGTTCGATAGTACAAAATAATATGAACCACCGTGCCCAAAGGCAATTCAGACGCTACTCATTGGGGCATGTGACGTCTTTTTGGTCAAATATATTTGACGTTAATCAAAGTTAACAAATCAGCCCTATCTGTCCACATTGATGTACTAAAAATAAAAGAGTTTTATTACTATCACTACCATACACATTTTTGCACACATAAATATATTCTCATGCAGGAAAAGTCAAACACCCATAGTTCATCTACACATCGCATTGTGCACTCACTGTATACTGGCGGTAGGCCATCTCGTTGGTAAGTGTACATACCTGTTTCAGCACTAAAAAGTGCAGTTCCAGCATCTAAGCAGTGCAATTTTAGGCAGTTTCTGTGCGATTTAAGCACTTACGTTTTTAACAGTTTCAGTGCAGTTTTTAACAGTTTCAACACTTAACAGTGCACTTTCAGCACTTGCAGTGCAGTTTTTAACAATTTTAGCACTTACAGCGCAGTTTTTAACAGTTTCAGTACTTACAGCGCAGTTTTTAACAGTTCCAGTGCAGTTTCAGCACTTACAGTGCAGTTTTTGTGTAGTTTCAGCACTTGTGCAGTTTTTAACAGTTTCAGCACTAAAAAGTGTATTTCTAGGATTAAAACTCAGTTTTCTGCACCTAGAAAGTCAAATTCCAGCACACAACAAATGATTCCTGCACTTTAAACTCAATTTCTAACCCTAAAACACATACAAACATGGATTCCAAGCTTTATAACCATGAAACTAGGTAAAAGATACATGAATCTTACCAAATTATGCTTGTCATAATATGTTGTACTCAAATATGGCCAGCGAATGTGGGTACAACTTCTAGCAAAATTGGAATTGTTAGATAGGAACTGCATGAATATTATTTGTCCTGTGATATGCATTAAGTGGTCGAGTTTATTTCGTATTCAAGTTCAATAACTTTGAAGACACTTAAAGAGATGTCAGTTGTTCTTGAAATTAAATTGCATTGTCTAAACAAAAAAATGTAGCATCCATTCTTGATCATTAATCTACATTTGCATATTTGTGTGGGATATACATGGGTGCAGATAGAGTGTTTCCTCATGGCATGTGTTTGTAGATGCATGGGTATTAGGTGATAGAATGCAAATACTTAAAATAAATTGCTGAACGCATTTTAAATGTCCAAATGGTGTGTAAACAAGCGATGACACCTCGTTGTGCTAAAAGAGTCCACTGTCTACTAAGGTAACAAACACAAGAAGTTGTCAAACATATGTAGGCAGTATAAAACTCCAAGCTTTGCATAATTAAACTCCAAGCTTTGCATAATTCTTCTTTGACTCACTAGTGTTTTTGATGTGTCTTTGTAGAGTTTATTTCTGTTTCACTTGTGTTTCTTGTTACTTTTTGCAGATGTATGTGCTCAAGTACTAGTGTTGTTTTTATCACCAACCTAATATTTCTCCCTTACTTTGTTATCAACAGAGTGGTCTCAAGGCAACTCCTGCAACAAATGCTCTGATAGGAATGAAGGTAAGAATTTTGGCCATATTTTTGCAATACACTGGTTTGAGGTGTACATACACGTAACCATAATGGTAGGCCTATGCATGGTGTTGCTTCATCTTTGTTGCTATTATGTGTTGAGCTGGGCACCACGATCACATTAAGAGTTAAATTCGCTTTTGTTTTCCATTGCATTTACTAGTCTTTGTTTTATGTGATTAAACAATTCAATTTTGTTTATTTTTTTCATTTCTGTTGAAGGGTATTACTTGCTAAAATGTGAAAAAATATGAATTGTGTGCATGGTCGGAGGGTGCTTAATGGTAACGTTCTGTTGGAATTGGATATAGAATAAACATTCATTTTTCTGTTGAAGTGAGGAGTTGTTTTTTACAACTAGAACAATTGTGCCTTTCTTTATAAACAAATATGCAGGAGTCTTACCCTATGGTAGGGTATTGAGGTTATTTTTTCCCATTCTGCTCTATGATAGGCTGCACATTCAATTAGATTTGATGAGCTCATATCCCTTTTCATCACAGTATCCCATGTCATTAATTTAGGCTAGGCTATCCTTTCTTCGGCCAAGCATTTCCCTTAATAGTTAAATTCGCTTTTGTTTTCCATTGCATCTACTAGCCTTTGTTTCATGTTAATAAACCACCTCAACCTCTTTTCTTGCAACTTATCTGTGGTGCTAGCCCTAGCTATTTATGTATATTTTGATTTCTAATCCTGCTTCTACTAGTCTCATCACACATCCACTTTATGATTCTTATTTTGTGAGATCTCAATCCGAAATCCGAACAATGAAGGGTAATACTGAAACAATTATTGTTTTTTAGAATTAATTTGAACCTAGTTGGGGGTTTATTTAATTTATTAGGGATCAAGAATTAATCTCAAAATAACATTAGATACATGGTAAGTTTTTCGAGGCTCGATCGTATAATGCTAGAAAAATGCAAAGCATTTTAAGGGAGTGGGGTCTATGGTAAAGCAATGAGGTGAGGAACATTTGATGTTAGTGCATTTTTCATACGAGTAAGTATTTAATGCTTTGAACAAAATATTGCGAATTGCAAAATTTAAAAGTTTTAGTGTTTTATGTTTTAGCAAATATCTATGTATAACATTTTGTTTTTGTGTTGGTGTTTTAATTATTCTGCAACTTCATTAAAACTATCTCGGTTTCTAGTGGATAATAATTTTATCATTTTTTGTGTCTTTTCAGATCATGGAGAACTTATAGGAGTTTGAAGATTATTTTTTGGCACAACTCAAGACTTTTGCTCATATTTTTTGGTAGCAAATGTTTCTTATAGTTTGTGGGTCATTTTGCATTTTGTTGGTACTTATTTTTTGAGCTTGATATATGAGATGATACGACATTAGATTTTTAAATGACTATGGAAGCTTGGATTTTGTAATTTTGTTGGAATTTGGTATTTGATTATGAATGCAATACTGTTGAACTTATAAGTGTTATCGGTTTAGAATTCAAATGAAAAAATGTAAATTAATTTGGTTACAGAAAAGTACTAAATTTGTCACACAAAAAAATTTAATTGGTTACGCAGAAATTTTAAATTAGTCACCGAAAGTCCACCTTTCCGAGACCAATTCATATTTGGTCATGAAATACAGGCTTTTTGGGGACTAATATGTTTAGTCGACAAAAACATGTGTTTCGTGACCAAATATGAATTGGTCGACAATAGATGCTTTTTTGTGACTACTTGTTGGTCACTATTGAAAACCTTTGGTGACTAATTCAGCTAGTCTCCGAAACATGTTTTTCGTGACCAAATATGTATTTTCAGAAAGTGTCCATTGGCGACAAATCAATGGTCACCGAATCGGACTTTTAGCGACCAAATCGGATCGGTGACTAAGTGAATTAGTCACCAAAGGTCCTAAACAGTGACCAACAAGTAGTCACAAAAAAGCATCCATCGGTGACCAATCACGTATTGGTCACCAATACCTTTCTATGACCAGGGTTCTATGACTAAGCTCAAGGTGGTCACCGTAGACCTTTGGTGACCAAATACAGTCTTTTGGTGACCAAATTGTTAGTCACCAATAGTGCATTTTCTTGTGGTGCAACTTTGGCAGCAATGGTTTTGTTGACCTCCTTGCCATTCCTTCGTGTGGTTATAGATTTGGCTTGGTCCACATTAGGATCTGTGGGTGTAGAAGTACCCACAAAGTGTTGACCTTCGGTATTGGCTTGAGGTTGGATAGGAAACTTGCCCTTTTCTTGCTGCATAGCCCCAATCGACGTGGTCAACTTGGTTAATTGGGAACGGATGTCCCCTATAACCTGATTATTCTGCTTATTGATGTTGGTTTTCCCCTGCATGAATAATTGGAGCACATCTTCTAAGCTTTTCTTACCTTGAGGATTAGGACCCACATAAGGTCCTCGCGGGGTGAAATTCTAATTGTTGGGTTGGTACCGAGGGGGTCCATGCCCTTGCGTGTAAGATTGTGGCCGGTAGGCAAAAGGTTGATTATTGTAATTGGTGTGGCTTGAATTAGAGTGAGATGGGCCTTGGGGTTGGAAGCCAGGGGGACCTTGAGAAGATCCCGCCTGCTCCTGGTTTCTCCAGCTAAAGTTAGGATGGTTCCTCTATCCAGGGTAACTGGCGGGGGCATTATAAGATTTCTGCCCCTGATCTAGGACATTAACTTCAGCATGGTCAGTGGTATGCAGTACCTCCTTAAAGGCAGGTATAGTAGCGCATTCCTGAGTTGGATGCTCTTGATCACAGATTACACAAACTTTCACAGAGGAGGCTTATTGAACTTTGTTGACTTCCAGCTTATCTAATTTTTTTGTAATGTGATCTAGCTTGCTGTAGAAGTCAACATCATCTCTCAACATGTATCTGCCTTGTGCCCCTTGACTAGGCATGAGGTTAGGACTTGGCTTTTTGGTGGGATCGGAATAATCCTATGAATGGTTATTTTCGGCCAACATGTTAAAGTGAGCAATAGCCTCATAAGGCTGCATCTCCATGAAATTCCCATTACACATCATATTGATGAACTGATGATTGTGGGCAGAGATCCCTTCATAGAAAAAACCTATGATTTGCCAGTCATCGAATCTGTGATGGGGAACGGCGCTCAGGTATTCTTTATATCTCTCCCAGTAAGTGTAGAATGATTAATTAGGTTCAGTAAATCCCTGAATCTCTTTTTTCAACGCCGTGGTTCTATGCATGGGAAAATATTTTTTTAAAAATTCTTTCTTCATATCAATCCATATGGGAATAAAGCGCGCTTTTAAGGACAAAAGCCAAGTTTTGTCCTTGTGCTTCAAAGCAACAGGAAAGAGTTTAAATCTGGCAGATTCTAGCTGATTAGGAGCAATGTATATTGTATTGACGACATCCTCGAATTCCCTTACGAATTGATAGGGAATCTCGAAGACCATCTTATGAAAAGGAGGTACTAAATTTATCATTCCAAGTTTAACAATGAACAGGTTCTCTTGGGGAACTGGTTTAGTTGGTTCAATGCATGACAGAATCATTACCCGTGTAGGGTTCAAATACTCCTTCATGGTTTTGGCATTCTATCCCTCATTAGCAGCCATAGTGTCAGTAGGGTGATCTTGTATTCTCACAAGTTTATGGGTATGATTATGAGCGTAAACACTCATGCACCCTAACAACATGCTCTACTAACAATCTACTGCAGACTAAAATCAAAAATAAAAGTAAAGACAAATATTTACAAGCGCTAAAGATACTCTCCAAGTGTGAAACACTTCACGTAGAGAATTTCCCGGTAACGACGCCAAAAATATGGTCAACCCAGAATAGTGTATTGTTGTGGCTTCGGTTCGATCATATTTAATAATCCGAACTCTTTCTACTCTACAACGAGAATGTATAGCGGAGAAATATCGGGTATCGATCCCATGGGATATTGTGAAGTTACAACCTGGTGAGTATGTGTAGCATAGTTTCGGCGTCAAGGATGCCAATCCTTTTTGTGGTTCGGATTTGAGATTGTCGCTAAAGAATAAAGACTACATGAAAGAGTGGTTAGAAAGTGGGAATGCATGGTCTTTCGAATCCCTTCATTTAAAACCTAGGCAATTGATATCTTCCTCACTACACAACCAAGGACAAAGTTCTTATGTTATTGGCCGGAGAATATGTCAATGAAACCATTAAACTCACGAGATGTGTCGGAACATGAAGCAATTTATAGAAAATATGTCAAAGAATGAAGGACATCGACCTAAGCATTGGATGCCTCAAAATCACTTTGAGTGCACCCAATCAAAGGCTTAACACTTCACCTATGTTTCAAAAGAGGTAAAATAATCTTCATATTCCAACAAGCTTTGAAAATCCTAGAGGAAGATACCTTAGTTGCCTAGGTCATGAAATGAAGGTCATCTCAAGACCAAGCCTATATAACTAGCCTAGCTTTATGTAATGGAAAGACACTACAAGATTAAAGAGCAAGAACAACATAACAATGAAAGTTGGTGTTTACTTTGTTTTAAAGCAATGCAAAAGATGGAGAATATCAAATATACTCTTTAATTTCTTAGAAGAAAATGGATTCTAAAGTAGGAGATTACATGAAATTACGGAGAAAATGCTCAACAAGTAGTTATGGAAGCTTAAGGAAGCTTTTTCTCTTTTTTCTACCAAGTAAAATTCAGGACTAACATCCATAAAACATCCTGGAGAAGACTCCAAAAAACCTAATATTATCCTAGGCCCAAAGTCCAAAAAAGTCCTTAGACAATGACATAAAGTGTTGCCACTCTCTAGGTCTCAAAGCATCTCTCAAAAGGTCTGTGCACGGGGCTCGAAGTAGACCAAAACATCATCCATCAGACAAAATAAAGTATCTATCACAGTCCATGGCCATCCGGATGGCTGATTCATGCCCATCCGGACAGGGTAGCCTAGTGCATCTACTGGGTTCTTCTTCATTTCCAGGCCATCCGGATAGGGTAGACTACTGCATCTGCTAGGTTCTTCTTCATTTCCAGGCCATCCGGATGGCCCATCCGGACAGGGTAAGCTGCAGCATCTTAGATTGGTCCTCTTGGCTTCTACCCTTGATTCCCTAGCCTTTCATTGATCCTTGACTATATCCCGAGCCGTCGATAGGTTGTGCAACATGCTTCCAGACTTCGGGGTTTGATAGGAATCCTCGGGCATCATATTGACTTCCCAGAATACTCCTTTAACACTATTGACTTGCAGTGGACCAAGAAATACCTTACGTGGAATGCGGAATAGAATATGCAGTAAAGCTTATGCATGCGTGCCAAAATAGAACGGATGAGCTAAAAGTTATGCAATATTACGTGCCCATCAATATGTGTTTACCCTCGAAGGTGGAGCTACAAGTTGGAGGAGTATCAAGCAATCATGTATTGCTAATTTCACCATGGAGACTGAATATGTGGCAGCCTCTGAGGCAGCCAAGGAGGCTGTTTGGCTCAGAAATTTCTTAATGGATCTAGATGTGGTCCCTTCAGTGCAATTAGCTATTACACTTTATTGTAATAATAGTAGTGCAGTTGCTAACTCAAATAAACCAAGGGCTCATAAGAAGGGAAAGCACATTGAGCGTAAGTATCATCTTATACAAGAATTTGTTTAGAGAGATGATGTAACGGTGACCAAGATTGCATCAGCGAACAACCTGGTAGATCCTTTCACAAAAAGTCTACCAGCAAAAACTTTTGATACTCATGTGGAGGGAATGAGAGTGAGATGTATGACATCATGGTTTTGGGTCTAAGTGGGAGATTGTTAAGGTTTTATGCTAAAAGCTATGACTTTATGTAATGAATTCATTTTTATTTGAATTTATTAAACAATTATTTTCTTT
>JABCMJ010001637.1:0-13443 GCA_014822125.1 Arbutus unedo
ATATATATATATATATATATATATTATATATATTTGTACTCACGCCTTCTGAAAAGAGCTAGGACAAGGGTTTTCTTCATTTTGACCCTATTACCTACCACGATCAAATTCCACCTGCATTTGGGTAGGAAATAGATTTTTCAGTTTTTCTTTCAGTACAAGCAAACAACGATAATTGAACTCGCGCTTGGTAAAATTTGGTATGTTGGGCAATGCCATTAATGCCTAAACCGAGGCCATCATTGCAGTACTCAATTTTTGTTTACAATGAGGCCGGACTTAAATCTGTGCTCAAAGATTAAAACCATCTTGCTCGCTGGTTAATTTTTTCTTGAATTTTTGTTGTTTTTTGTCAGCAAAAAAAAAATTTCATTGATGAGTCCAGAAGATACAAAGAAAAGGGAAGATGAGCGAATTTTTGCATGAATTTTTGTTGAATTTCATTGTTATTTCTAGAATATCAATGTGTGAAACAGTAACTCGGGCACACACAAAAGTGGTTTGGTAAGATGTTATCTGCCTCGTGCCATACTGGCTTTGGTTAGTTTATGGATCATTGATAATTGAGTTTTGATTTTCAGGGGTTACGGTTCCTTTAGAAATTCTGGCAGGTGAAAAGGATGTTGTTACTACTGTAGCAGTCATCAAAGAGTACGAAGATGCCCTGAAGGCTCAAAATACGGTAGGTGTCCAAAAATCTTCACCAAAATTTATAAAAATGGATATCATAACACAAATTTATTAAAATGGATATCACCAAAATACACACACAGAGACACACGAATTTTGCTAAAATAAGGAGTTTCCATTTCCTTATCAAATTCTGATGACCTGAACTGTTAAATGTGTTTAAATCATGTTTTTAAAGATATTAGTGAGAAATTGGCTCAAAATATTATCGAAACAGGTTTAATCCAAACAGTTTTTTTATAAAATTATTTCTGTTCGCATTTATTAAAAACTGCTTAGATCAAGTCATTCCTAATAATATTTTAAGCCAATTTCTCGTTGACACTCTTAAAAAACATGTTCTAAACATATTGAACGGTTCAGATCATCAAAATTTGATCAGGAAATGAGGAATTCTCGTTTTAGCAAAATGAGAAATCTCTCATTAATTAGAAAGGGACTCTCTCTCTCCCTGTCTACACACACACACACAGTAGTTTCGATAGGTTATCCATGTGGCTTTCTATTTCTTCGTGACAATTTCTCATACCACACAAAATAAAACCCATCATGATTTCACGGGACGTTTCAATCTCTTCGTCTTGTAAATATCAATTTGTCTAACATTTAGAGCAAGTCTAGAAACACACTATTGCTCATAGATTCAGATACAGATGTGTTTAAAACCTTTTGATACACATGTGAATTAATCACATTATTTTGAAAGACTCCATGTGTATCGGACAATTTTGGACGCATCTAATAGATAATTTTGTGTACAAAAGATTGTGTTTCTAAATTTTCTTCAAGCATTCATGCCAAAACAAACAAGTTGATTTGACAACGGTATTCGTGTGAATGACACATTTGCAACAAAAGGAATAAACCGTCCACAAGAGAAATGAACTTGACAAACATGAATCTCACTAAATTAATTCAAGAATTCCTCTCCATCTGTTGTTGTTATTTTCTGGCTTTTGTACTAACCTAATAGTATCCTGTTAGGCATAGTGGGAAATGGGGAGACTGCGGCAAAACAACTTCGTTTTAGTGTAAAAAATTAATTGTACCCGAACAGTGTTTAATGCACCAAAATGATATCATTTTGAAGCACAACACAACCTGCTATGCACAGTACATAGCAGGGCCCCAAGTTTGGTATAATGAACAGAACAATACAGATCTAGTGGACAAATAACTCATTTTTTTCTTTTTTCTGAACTTACTTTGTTATTTAATGATACGTGATTCACCAAGCAAATTAATCATCCCTACGTGCTATATGCAGATTGATTACAGTGTGAAGATATTTCCTGGTGCCGAACACGGTTTTGCTGTGAAGTACGACACCACCAGTGAAGAGGCCGTGAAGACGGCAGAGGAAGCTCAAAAAGATATGTTTGATTGGTTTGTCAAGCACATCCATTAACTCGTGAACTGCTTGTAAAACTCTTTCGTCGAGTGCTTGATCATGTAATCGAGCTAAGAAGTCATTTTCTGTGTTTGAACTCCCTTTTATTGAGTTATAAATAAGCCGGTCTTCACCGTATGTGTGGATTAGAAATGGTTCAATCTCCTCTGTTTGTGAAAGTTGTTTATTTGTTCATTTTGTACCTGCTTGAGACTCTTTTTGATAGAGCTGTTGAAATAAAAGGTACTTTTAATTTTTGTCTGTGATTCAAATGATTCCGATTCTATCATTTTATACTGGAAACATATGTCTTTCCAAAATCTAGAAGTTACCATAGGATGGTAAGTAGTTATGGCAATCAAGAGCTATTGTCAAAGCCATCTTTGTGGATATCAATTTAACCCCTTGAGCATTTTGAATTCCAGGCCCCCATATTTTCTCCCTTGCTATTGTCTCCCACTTCATCAACTGGAGTTTCTTCTTCACATTTGTGTCACCTCACAGGAATTTGTTGGGATCAGAAAATTACAGACACACAAAATAGAACAATACTTGAACGAAAATTTCATTTTATATTCACAATATACAAAGTTATAAAAAAACTCTCAGAGGAGGAGGTTCACATTGACAACCCTCGACTTCACTCCTTCACACTCTCATTGGTTCCTCACCACTCTCTTATCTGCTTGTCCACACACCCATAGCCAAAAAGAACAAAAATATATAGGGCTGATTTGTACATTCCCAGTCTCATATAACGGATGCTCCGATGGCTCTCTGTCGAACATTCCCAGTCTCATTTGGGTTGTAACCGTATTAACTAAAGCCCCATCAACATGCTCCTCTCTCAAAATTTCTCTGTTTATGGCTTTCTCTGTGTGTGCCACTAGAAATGGCCCGCAATTCAAATACAAACCTGATAAAAAAAATTAGAACAAATTAGGATATCCTTGAAGAAGGGACAAGTTAAATAGTGGATTAGGGAATGGAATTAACCTGCTTTAATTTAACTGCAGTTGCAATAGCTTCTTTTGGTGTTGATTTGTAGTGATTATCATAGAAAACTCTAATCGAGTCACAGTCAGAGACTACCTTTGTGTATTTAGGTACCCAAACACTAACTACACATTTTTTAAGGGCTGAAAATTTTTTTGCATATATGTAAAGTGTATATAAAAATCCTCACCCATTGAGGTGCCAATTGTTCCAAATGGTTTGGCGGAGGAGTTTAGGGTCAGCGCAAGTGGGGATGCCATTTACCTTATTATAAGAGCACATAACACTTGCTGCCTGAAAAAAAAGACTTGATCAAAAGGGATTTTTTTTTACCTTGAGATGAATGGAATTGGAATTAAAAATTCAAATAATTTGGACATTCGAAAGTTTTATCACTTTTGATCTTACTAATGGGAGTTCTTTTTTTGATATTTGATCGAGCCATATTGTAATTTGCCTGATGATGTCTTTGACTCATTACCTACGTATTAGTTGTATAGGTTGTTTGTTACTATCCCCTTTCTTCAAATAAACCACAATTGTTGATGTCAATTGGTATCCAATTCCCCCTTTTGTTCCCATATTTCACCAAAGTTACATGTAACTTGTGTTCGATAGTACAAAATAATATGAGCCACCCTACCCAAAGACAATTCTGACGCTGCTCATTGGGGTTTGTGATGTCTTTTTGGTCAAATATATTTGAAGTTAATCAAAGTTAACAAATCAGCCCTATCTGTCCACATTGATGTACTAAAAATAAAAGAGTTACAATTTATAGGCAAAAATAAGAACAAAGGCGTTAATTTCCTTGAGCATTGTGAGAAGCCAAAAAGACTTTCAATTCTCCATCCACAATAAAGGTAGCCAAAACCCTTCACATGGGGAGAATTTCAACAATCACCCCCTCGACCCCATGTGATCTATGTTTCCGATCAATGATAGTGCAAAGATGTAAATCGGCCCAAGGAAGTATGGTGCAGTAAGCATAGTGAAGTTATTTAATACTCATCATGAATTATCATTGTTTTCCACTTGTGTAATGTTTTTGTGTTTGAAATGTGAGATGTGGACATACGTTAATGAATTGATAAAATATGAGGGTAGCTTTCGTAGCCTACATCGGGAGTGTGTTATGTTATAAACTAATGTCATTATCCTTCATTGGGAATGAGCGATGAGATGAAGATGAAACACATGTTGATTAATGGTAATGAGATGCAAGAATCCTAAATAGTCAGATGGTTTAATGGATAAGAAACAGTGTTGTGAAATGGTTGAGTATATAGTCCATGTTTATCTCGTATTTCATTTAAGCTCTTCTTTATATTATCTTTCGATATTTGTGTTACATGTCAAATTACCTCATATTCGCATACTATTAGTGTAGATATTCCTACTGGACTGTATAGCTTACCCTTTCATTTTGATAGGTACCGTACCAGATATTTAGCATGAAGTGTTTCAAATTTATGAGATGATGCATGTTTTGGAAGCCGATGTAGAATGAGTTATTTATCATCATCATGAATCTATTTTTAAAGATGTAATGAAACTATTATTTTTAATCTTTTGTGATTTGAAAATATGTAAACTTATAATTATTTAACATTGTATTTTGGGCATATTGAGTTTATTGGAGAGATTTGTGAGGTTTCTTAAAGATTTTATATGTTTATGTATGTTAGAAATCGAGGGCGTGACATCAACCACGGACTGACCCGAGTCTAACCCAAGCCCCCTCTAACTTCCTCTTGCTATGGTCTCTTACAACCCCCTCCCCCCTCCCTCTCAAATGCTAGAATACTCTCAAGTATGTAAAGTGTGAGTGTGCTAATGAGGAGAGTTTATTTATAAGCAAATCTCATGTGCATGTGTGAGTTGTGTGTGTGTGTGTGTTTGCGTGTGTGTGCGCCGTGTGAAATAAATTGGGGGGGGGGGGGGGGGGGGGGGTGTTAAGGCTTGCTTCCCAAGCCTCTCAATAGCTTGTATACCCATTGGCTTTCACTAATTATGCATGTGTTTTAATTAGTTTTTCCAAATGTATGCATGATTAAAGTCCTAGTGTATAATATAAGTAAACTCTAGGAAAAGATCTCCCATGATGGCCTACACTTCCTAGTTGTGTAAAAAATTCAGGTGGGACCCACCTGGTCCTGTCTCGATTACTCGATACGATCAAGAAAATGTTGTGAATTCGATAATTTTGAGTGACCAGACATAATTTCCGCGTCCCTCAGTTAAAATTTATAATGTAAAGTCACATTACCGATATATATGTCAAAATTCAATTTAGACAAAAATTTATTTATTTATTTATTTGGAATCCATAAAATTGATAACTATAAAACCTTAAAAAAATTCTAATTTTCACCTTAGATAAATTGATTTAATTAAATCCAGGTTTCACATCTAGTACTTAAGAGTTATTGTTGATTACAACTACAGGTGCTTTCGAAGTCGAGGACGCTGCTTGATTTGTGTATCTTTGCCAAGTTATTAAATTTCATATTGTTAGTAATGTACTTTCTATTTTAGACTTTTGTTATTGTACTTTTTGATACGTGAACGAGCCGCCTGTGGCCGAGCCGAGGATTCTATTATGAATGATGTAATAGTTAGTTTATCACTAGCACTTCGGGGTATTTTTAATCTTATTTTGCACTTTGTTTTAAATATCACACTCTGATATTACAGAAATCCCTAAACTAGTTTTATAAATTGCAGTCTTGATGGATTAAACCCCATTCGCCGGTCGCGACCTATGTGTTTTTGGGACGGGTCGTGACAAGCAGCATGACATCTGTCTTAACCTCAATCTCAATATGCAAATTTTATTCTTTCCATCACCAATGTCGGCCATCACGGCGGCTGTAAACCAAACCGACAACAATACCTTGGGCAAGACGATGGCTATACCTGGAACACCGTGACTACTACCACAACCACATTCAGATAACTTTAAACTATAATATTAGTAACTCATGCATATTGCAATAACATAACAGCAACATATGATCATGGTCAAAGTTGGTCAACCTACTCACATGGAATTCCACGGGGTTCGATGGACACATACAATGTGATCATGGATGCTTCTGCAACATGAACATGCATATATGGAGTGAAATACAGTCTAGAAATACAACCTGAAATGTCCAAACAACAAACAGTAAATTGCTAGTTTTTAATAGGTTACTCAAGTGGACTAGAGCTTACTTGAGCGGTCTACAGAAATATGGGCTCTAATTTTCTAGTTTTTGAGACAGTTCTGTCAAAAGTCAGAGAGGCAAGAGCTTGCTCGAGTGGTTTCCCAAACTATAGATTTTGGATTTCAGGGTTACAAGGCAGAATCTGACATAATCGGACAGGTCCCTCGAGCCGCCATAGCTCGCTCAAGCGAGCTGTCATTTTTTGTAGATTTTGAATTTAGGGTTTTGCTACAATTCAACTCGACCCTAACCCTAATCCAATATTCGGGTCCCAAAATATAAATTGAAATTGAAAGAAGAAACTTTATGACTTGAAAAATATTTACCCCTGACCAATTACATTAACCAAACTATGAATAGAATAGATTTCACGATTTCCCATGATGAACAAAAACCCTTGCATGCTTTTCCAACAAAAATTGAAACGTCTAACTATAGTAATCCGATTCCTACATGTTGTAATGAATTGATTGATTACAACAAAGATCAACCTCGGATTGCTAGAAATGAATCGAACATGGTTTCCTCCAAAAACTCCTAAGAACCTCCAAAGATCTTTCTGAAACCCTTTAAATCCCTCTATCTAAACCTCTAATTTTGAAATATACATATCAAAAATAGGCATCTAACTATGTTTAACTAGCAAACATCCGATGAATGCGTTGTTGCTCAAATGACCTATAACTTGCTCGATTGAGCTCCAAATTTGAAAGCCCGAAATTAAATACAAAATTAAAAATTACTTATAGAAAATTCAATTAATAATTAAAATTAATAAAAAATTTGGTTTGTTACACCAACTGGTCTCGATGGACACTATGGATTGTCATTGGTGAAAGACCATAGAAACTACTGGTCTTCATAGTCGACTTGCATTGTTGTCGATGAAAGACCGTAAAAACAAATTTAGAGTAACTTGATGCATCAGTTGTTATGTTCTGGCATGTTATACGTTTTCATACTATTTATCATTGTTTCATATCTGTAGAACATGATAACTTATTATGTTTGACATCCTATATATAGATCATCATTAAGTTCTATTTTATCTAGTATCCTATACGAGTTTCGGCTTATGTTTTGTTATTAAATTGTTTTATAGGATGCATATTGAGCCTACAGGATAGATTTTCAAGATTTGTCGAGTAGGGTAGGATTTATGCTCTCTCCTTCATGGCTGGTTTGTATCTATTGGTTGGGCATTGTTGGCCCCATGTATAATTATTCCTGTTAGTTGACTTATAATTGAGGATGTATTTGGAGATTAAGTTTTTATGTGAGATTTTATTTCATTTTATGGGATCGTGTTCGGTTTTTATTGTGCTCATTTCATACCTTGGATTTAGGGTGTGAGTTTGAAAATAATATTTAACATGTCTAGCAATAATTCCCGGACTGGCTAGGTAGTTGAATTTAAAATTTTAGTTGCCCATTACTTAGTCCCTTTATTGCGTAACAAAAATTATATCATTTTTTTTATCGGCTAAAAAAATCTCATATATCATAATGATAAAAATATGTAATCAATACAATACGAAGAAAGAAGCATTTAGAGAGTTTCAAAGAGAAACCAGAATCCTCCTAGTGCTTCTACTCGCTAAAACTCTACCCACATCTCAACCATCCATTTTTAAGATAAAAATAGAAAAGATTAATTGACAAGGTGCGAACTCAAATAACCCACAAAGAAATCCCTAAAAGATCTAAATACTTCAACAAACAAACATTACATTGTTAGTCAACTTCTACAATCTAAATTTACATTAATAGTCAATTGGGTAGCTTGGAAAGATGTGACGTCTCTAAAAAATTTTTGTTTTAAATTATTTTCGAGATGTTTATTAATGGGTTATATAGTCGTATAATGTTTGATTCGGGTTCGGATAAGTTAGAATTCAACCCGGGAGACTTATTTTGGTCAATTGGTGAGGGAAGGGCACTTTGGTCCTTTGACCACTCTTTATTTTCTTGCCTAAATCAGATTTTGGGGGAAGCTTGAGCTCCTCTCCCTTCTCTCTACAAATTCTTGAAATTCAACTGACCAAGTCCAAATTTCTTTGAGATATGGAGTGACCTACGCATGCTTAATGTATATCCAAAGATGGATTGTCGATTTGAAGCTTGGAGTGGGAGGAATCATGCCTTGAGAGCACCCAAAGCTAGGGTTTCATCCATCTTCCTCAAATCCATCATCTAGACCTTCAGGTAGGGATATAATGCCGTGTGTATGTGTGTATGAGTGTCAAATGTAGTTGAAATGCTTGATGTAGTCGTGCTAGAGTAGAAAATTTGATCCTCGTTCGTGTTCTTGATGCTGTCTAAAAAATTCAAAAATCGCCCGGGTCACTCGAGCAACGCTCATCTCGCTCGAGCGACTCTCATCTCACTCAAGCAACATGAACAAATTGAAAGTCGCTCGAGTGACTGTCTAGCAACCTCGACTGGAGGTCGAGCGACCCTCATCTCGCTCAAGCAACATGAACAAATTGAAAGTCGCTCGAGTGACTGTCTAGCAACCTCGACTGGAGGTTGGGACTGGAGGTTGGGTCGCTTAAGCGACCATCACCTCACTTGAGCAACAGTGCCTGATCTTTAAATTTTTGATATTTATCTTGGAAGGTTTTATTTATGGTTGGGGGGAATTGTTAGATGTTTTTTTCCACATATTGATGAGGACTCGTACTTGATTTAACCTTTGTGGATTTGTTAGAGTAAACAATAGTAGCATTTGAGACTTGATTCTTTGAATAATAGTAATTGGTTGACAATTGTACAAGTGAAAACGAACTAGACTCCTTTGGGAATATTAGGAACAAACAAGACTCTTTTGAGAATATTAGGAATGTACTAGACTCATTCGGAAATGCTAAAAATGTACTAGACACCTTTGGGAATGCTAGGAATGTACTGGACTCTTTGGGAATGTGCCAGGAAGATGCTGGTATTGTCTTTATTGTCATGTTGGATTGAGATTTTGGTGCTTAGACGATATGCCACATTGTGAATCGATAACCTGTGTACTCGTTCGTGTGCTCTTTTATTTGGTGCATTACAAATATTACATATGTCATTTCTTTGAATTCATTTAACTCGTTTTCACATGACACATCTATCATATGTATATACATTTATAATTGGTATTGATGTTCCTACTGGACTTGTAACTCACCCCTTTTTTCATTTCAGGTGTCAACCTTGAGTAGTAGATCAAGGGACATGGCATGCTTAACTGTGTGCATATGTTGTGGGCTTGATCATGGTGTTATTCAACATCTTTTAAACTTATTTTTGGAAAGATGTGTCATAACTCTACTTTGGACATGTAACATTTGAAAGTATTTCTAAACTTAAACATTGGAAAAGGTCCTCGAGTTGTGATGACCTATTTTGAATGTTTCATTATCAGAATACCTTTTGACTCATTATGAATGGAGATGTTTGGGATGGTTAGCGTATCACATATGAGATTATTAGATAATTTTGTACATTTTAATTCTTCAAAATTTGAGGGTGACACTTTTCATTGTCAAATTTTTGTTCTAAATTTGTATAGTTAGAATGTTGGCACATCATTATTTTATATTCTAATCAGTGATTTTGTAGGCAAACTATATAGCATTGTAGAGTGACTTTATTCCGAGAAGTCTAACAAAAACATGTACCAAAATACAATGTGTAGAAAAGTTTCTATACATCATTGTTCTATATTGAAGTATGGCATCAATGTTGGTAAGTGAAATCTACAATAAATTTAATGTTGGTATTCTTGTAGTATGGATAATATGCTGGTTGAAATCTAAAATACAAAGTGTCATTCAACGTATGCAATTGCTTAATTGAAGTATGAGAAATATATCTTCATGTTGTGGCTAATGGGTACCACAACATCTAAGAATATCTCTGACCCGCTAATTTTATGTTTGGCCTCTGATTTGTCCAAGAAAAAAAAAAGTGAATGAGATATAAATAATTTACGTGTAATCTTATTTTCTATGCGTAACCAAATATATAACTTATGTATAATCTTATTTTCAACATTTGACACAACATAAATGGAAAAAACTCAAATGTATAATTTTTTTGTTGCTTGGCAAAAAAAAGAAATTTATTAATCTTTGAAGAGATATTACAAAGAAGGGCACCAAAAAAAACGACAACACAAAGAGAAATCCTCATCCTAACTATATTGGTACCAGATAGTACTTTACAATGATGCGCCAAAAGGCAACCCACGAGAAAGAGAAGGAAATGGATGACAAGAGGTCATCCACAAACAATTCCAACAAACCAAAAGCTAAAAGTTCATCCAAAACATGGGCTACGCATACAAAGCAAGAAAAGTCATTGCATGATCATACTTGAACCATCAAACCACTCATATTCTTATGTTTGTTAAATTAGATTTATTCAACCTGATTATTTCCATTGCAATTATTGTGACATTCACAGTTATTTGTAAAATTCAATTACACCAAGCGAATAAGTACAACAGACAACCCGGTAATCTGAAAATCCAGATCCCTTACAGAGGGCTTTGAATTCCTTCTCAATCCTCTCTTTCCCGTCTAGACAAAGTAACATGTGATTGTCTAATTGGTTGGCATGCTTGGCAGCGGGACTTGGCTCTGCATTCTCTGGTTTAATTATATCCATTATGATTACCTTCCCATTCTTTGGCACCGAGGTATAGCAATTCTTTAAAAGCTTCAAACATTTTTCATCTCCCCAATCATGGAGTACGTTCTACAATTAATCAACAAGCATGCACAAAGATGTTAATTGGTTAGTAATACAATTACAATTAACCTCAGTCGTCAATGGCACACTCAAGACTTTGAGCTGGTGGAATCGCGAATTCTACATAAGGGCCTATAGGTAAATTTATCAGAATTATTTGAAGTATGTGATAACATTATCTAGATTATAAAAATTATTATACTAATTGATTATGAGCATCGAGTGTAGGGTTTCATAGACAAACTTACCTTCATCATAACGGCATCTGCCTTAGGGATGCTTGAAAACATATCTCCTTCAACATGTTCTACACCTGGAAAAGCAATAGGCTACACATTCCTTATCTATAAACCATATGAAATTAAACATCTATAGGCACTTCACTTGTGTACATATTCTATTATGCCATTATTGGTGTTACTTTTATAGACTTCTTTATTTTATTATTGCAAAGTACACTGTATATATTTTTTAAAAATGGAATTACAGCCCCTAAAAATTCTTAAGAATATTTCTTTACCTATCACAAAAGTGAATAATCTTTCTTAACAATTAAAACTCTATGTAACTTATTTTGTGGAATCTGCCCTCATAAACATCTCAAGTTTGCAACTAATTCGTGGTATTTATGATTTTGTCGATTATACTTTTCTATCTACAGTTTGTACATGCTACAAAATCCATAATGCAATTAGATAATTGAATTCTCTCTAAGTTCCAACAAACTTAGCTTCATCTTCAATTGAAGTTCTTTCTACTTGGAATTTTTTCTTGATTTTCGACACTGGTAGATACAGGATTATTTATGTTTTACTTACCCAAAAAAGGAACAAATTAATCAAACGTAAAGTGTTGTATTTTAGAACCTTACGCATGATTTTTGAATTTTGGGATGATAAAAGTTTGTCTCTTAGTTTATTCTGTGAAAATAAAGATCATGGCTCCGTCCATGTTTAGCTTGAAAAAAAAAGAAAGAGAAAAGGCTAGGTGCGAAGCATGATTAGTACCAGGATAAGGTGGTGCATTTGCGATCACTTGAGGCAAATCAAAATTAATGCCCTTAATGTTGGGGTACAATGACACAACAGTGCTAAGTATTTTTCCGATCCCGCCACCAACATCCACAAGAGATGTTAGTCCTTCAAATCCTTTGTAAATCTGAAGAATTCGTTTCATCATGAAGGTAGATATCTCAACCATTGATTTGTTGAAAATTTGGTTCATTGTTGAATCGGTGTCCATGTATTGAAATATTGACATTCCATTAGCACGTTGGAATGGACTTCCTCCTTCAATAACTGCATCTTTCAAATTGAACCTACAATAAAAAACAAAGCCAGTGTTTTGATTCAGGGGTGATCACAAATATATATTTTACCAGAAATCTAAGACAAAGATCAAAGGCTAAACAAGATAAATATTTACCAGCTTGAAAAGTTGTACAATTATAAAGCATCAAGTTTCTTTACCATCAAATAAGCAACACTAGGTATCAGTATCACTTAAAATTAATTTGTCCATATATTGCAGAATCCTTCAAATCCTTTGTCCTATTTTTGTAAACAAAGTTGGATTCCATCAAATAAGTAAGAAGGTAGAGCGCCCTTATTTTTATACGGTCATGTGGGACTATTATGTCTTATCAACTCGCACACAATCTCTCCCTTGCACAGCCATTTTTGGTGCTTGCATGCAGGATTCCTATGAGGTCGCTCGAGTGTCAATTTATTTGGGATTTGATGTTGTCCATATTGACGCAAATTATGCTTGGATTCTCTTTAATCGTTATAATTCACTTTCAAAAATTAACAATTTCCTTTCTTTTTGCAGAGAAAAAAAGGGAACTGGGTGGATCTCACCTCCTCTAGCTAAAAAAGTAAGTACTTTTGTTCCAGCATGTCGTAAATAGCGAAGTTTAAAACCAGGCGTACCAGGCATTCCTGTTGGACGGGTAAAGGTTCCAAGAAACAGATGTAGCAAAGGAGGGTCTTTCTCCTCCACCTTCAGAGCTGCCGCCGCCTTGAACAAAGTACTTTCCGGCGGGTGCAAGCCTGTAGTGCCTCTCCAACACGCCGTCCTCTTCACGCTCTCGCACAGACCAAGTGAGAAGAGAGTGGGTGGCTAGGAGTTGAAGCATGCGATCAAGCATGGAAATAGAAGCAGCAAGAGAATTATTTGGTGGGCTATTAATCTGCACTATATTTATGGCTGGTATTTGAGAAGCGATCTCCGACGGAGAGAGGTGGGCGGCAGGGCCTGCTTGATAAATTATGTCGAATAGGTGCAGCTCAATAGCTGCATTTAGAACTATTGGCAATACATGAGAGAGTGACACAAGCATGGCATGTCTAATGGCTTCGTCGTCCTCTTCCTCCTCTGACGATAGCTTGGGATGGGCTTCTATGAAAGCCATATCTA
>JABCMJ010001639.1:0-56758 GCA_014822125.1 Arbutus unedo
CTCTCTCTCTCTCTCTCTCTCTCTCTCTCTCTCTCTCTCTCTATATATATATATATATATATATATGTGTGTGTGTGTGTGTGTGTGTGTGTGTGTGTGTGTACACACACACTCTCTCTCTCTTGTATGTATCTCTATCAAAAAACAGTGAATTGGGCTTAGGTCTCTACACGGACACCCCTTGTTTATAAAATCTCCATCAATTAACAAGTTTTGCTTACTTCTAATATTTATTTATTTATTTTTTGCCTCATTTTCGTGAATTATTAACTCTTACCAAATTGAAGAAATATAAAAGATAAAATCTAAAACGATAAATAACTCAAAAAATTGTGTATCTTCAATAAGTTCTATCTTTCGTGAAGTTTTTAATCATAATTCACTATTTTTTCACATGCAAATATCCAATTTGGAACAGAACTTTGGTCTCCCTCTCTACCGATGAAAGTTCCTGACTAGTTAAGTTCCTAGTAGATGTTAGTAGAATGTTGGCCAAGATGTTGGATACTATAGTCCAAGCAAATAACACAATTTCTATATTTTGACAAAAATATCCAATTTGGAACAGAACTTTGGTCTCCCTCTCTACCGATGAAAGTTCCTGACTAGTTCATGTGCTAGTAGCATGTTGGCCAAGATGTTCTCGCCCTGTATAAAAGCTGACTGATGAGGACTAACTAAAACTTGTATTGCCTTTCGCCCATGGTCCCCAAAACGTTTCACGTCGAGAAAGATTTCACTCCATCCTTGCTTGTTGGGTAAATTACTCTTGTCTAAACGAATCAATAATTCACAAAAATTAACTCAAAACTGAAAAATAAAAAATAAAAATAACTAACTGAAGAATATAGGCCGAATGGGGCAGCAGTACTAGTGTTAGAACTCAACTCAGAAAACGTAAAAAATAAAATTAGTTGGCCACCAAAATGCACACATTCACATGAATTAAGGACGGTAGAAAATTATGAGTTTATAATTCTAGCAAAGCTTGTGCGAATACCACCACCACCACAATCATATTTTGTTCTTGGTTCTGTTTTTTTTTGGCATTTTCTGATAAAAATAAATTAAATCAAGGGAAGATGAGAGAGGAAACAGGAAGGTGGAAGGTGTAGCAGCAGCGGCAGCCAGAAAGGAACTTCATCTTCTTGTTAATTAGGTTTTTGGTCAGAGATAGAGAGAAACTATTATCCAAAAAGGAACTTCATCTTTTTGTCTGTTTGGAGAAACTAATGTTTCTCCGGCCGTAGGAATTGGATGCAAAACAATTCTCATTTCACAAAGAAATGAATATCCAGTGATTTCATCAAACATTTAGCAAGCACAATTTTGGAGCCTTAGCTTCTTCTAGCGACAGAAAAACAAACAACGCAGAGAATACACTACTTTAAATTAACCCATCTACAAAACTCAATCCCCTTTACATAGGCCGCCCTAAGACGATAAGCAAAAATAGCTTTGAAATATGGTATTTGGTATCTGGAGAGAGAGAGAGAGAGAGAGAGAGAGAGAGAGAGAGTCCATGCAAGAAATGAACAAAGTTCTAAAATGGGTGGTTGGTTGTCTGAGCAACAGTGGAGAGAGAGAAGCATCTTGTTGGCTATGTGTTTGCTATCAAGTGATCAGTTCCTTCAGCAAATGTGCCCGGGCAGAAACGAAACAGAATCCTCCTTGGAAGAAAGGCAGTTGTCGAATAGACAATTAGACACACATGCATCAGATAATAACTTGCTGACCTTTTGACAGCATAAGTCATTTTTAAGGCCGAAGAACGTATAACAAAATTTCCAAAAAGTTCATTTCCTGGCCATTTGTACAAACCAGACATCAGAAATCAGAAGATTGAGCAAGGCAAAGGAGAAACAAGTTGTCCCCTCTTCTCGGTAACCCGCTGCCAAATATGTATAAAAAGAGAGAGCGCAAAATGTTTTTGGTTAGAATATTTTCAGGGCAAACAAACATAGTCCCCAAAAAAACTCCTATTAAGCAAAAGTTAAAAGTACTCAAAATATCAAGATAACCCTCCTTTTATTTTTTTCCTTTCACATTTTATAGTCATTTTTGAGTTATGTGTAGGCTGCAACTGCGACAAATACTTTGTGCCACTCAGAAACAACAAAACAATACAGAAAAGATATTCATAATTTTGAGTCAAACAAGACTGCAAAAGTTCAAAAATGGTAGGGTATATCATCTTTGTACTTATTTTGCGTATTTTCAACGTTAAGCTCTTTTATTTCCTTAGAGAAAGAAAAAATACTGCACAATTCCTAAAATGCTATGATAGATGAATTTTAAAATTAACAAAACCAATAGATTAACAAGGAAAAAACTCATATTGTGAAACGACGAGATCCAAGTAGCATAATTCTCTCAAGTGTTCTTTTCTATAGTGCATGTTTTGTGAGAGAAGAAGTCGAAGACACCGTTATAAACTGCAAAACAAATTTACTTGGCTTAGGGTTTCTTTGGGGGCTTGATATCACAATGCCACATAACCAACAACACGCAGTTGGTCAGGTGACCACTTCAAATAGAAGAACAGAGCCAGTGATTCCAACACAGTTGCGTCCTCCACTTTCCAAAAACTGAAATGCTGCTAAACTCAGAAGGTGAGACTGCCCGTGAAACGGACACACATACATGGGCGACAGTCTGAGGAAGCACCTCAATCCACCAAGTGTAATTGATTGTTATCCAAAACAGAAACACCAAAATCAATTAGTAAACCAATATCAACTAATAACAAGATCAAAAACTATAGCATCCTCATAGGATATAACAACATTTTACACGAAACCATAGCAGACCAAAAATAAACATGAAAAAAGGGAGAAGGGGAAGAGAAAACAGACCTTAATCTCATTCCCATTCATGCATCCAACCGGTTAACAAAGCCTCAAACATATAACACAATATACTAGAAACTTGATAGAGGCCTGGATTACATTCTGCTGCTCTAGTGACTTCTAAAAGAACGCAATCAAGAGTTCAAGAGCCCGAAGCTCAGCCACAGCTTTCTTTGCTTTATTGAAATTTGAATTACCATAGACCAATTACAGGAAACTTTTACTATATTATTTTCATTTAGCATTCATCTCCATCTTAGTTATTTCTGAACAGTATGGAGTAGGATTTCAGATTTCCATCTGTGAATCGTTTGAATCTCTGTACTCTAAATACTGACTAGCAATCCTCATAAAATGTGAGAAAGATTGGTAAAGACAATCTGGGAATCAGGTGCAGAAATAATTCACGTGGATTCGAGTATGGCTCCTGTATGATTGAATCCACATGACACTTGCAATGCTTTCACATTTTTTCCGAAAATGACCCGTGTAGGCACAATGTAGTCAACATCATTCCCCAAACCCTGCATGGAAAAACCAATAATGCAGTTAGTTAAACAACTAGGAAGCACGGAGAGTAAACAAAATTCCTTTCAGATGAGGAACAAGGAGATAGAAAGAGAATGTAATTAGCCTTATGGAAACCAAGTGAAGCGTCAAGCAACAAAAGAAAAAGCGCTTCTACAACAAACAGAAGATTTCAGGATCTCGTACCCAACCTAAATGGTGGGAATACACTAGTTGTAGTCCCCTTAATGAACTATTAGAAACCAACCCGTTAGACTCATATTTTACTGCTATGCATAGGAAGTATCCAATCACACAAAAAATTGTTAGGAAACTACCGACCATAGAATTAAAGAAACAACATTCAACTAGAATGAAATTCACCAATAAACTAATATTCATGTATATTTGGATTCATCTTTATCCTGTGCCATCTTTAAGTCCATTCTTCATGTTCTACAAGGTACAGGTCTACATATGTACCTAATGAAAAACAATAAGACTGGTAGTGATTATGCATGCTGGTTACCAATCTTTTAGCAGTTTACATTTCTGGGCATACGACAATGTTTTCAATATATGCTTCATGACTACAACTCATATTAATGTCCAATAGCATTCATCGCAATTTGCTCTTTTTGTTTTAATAAAAATCCTTGATTGCATGCTACACAATATGCAGTTCTCGTAAGGACATGACATATCATGGACACAGGAAAAAAATATACAGACGATAATAACGATATCATCATTTTTTACACAAAAAACTCAAACTCCTTATATGTGTAAAAAATGATGATATCATATCCAGGCCCTAGGCCATGAACAAACTCAAACTCCTTCTCGCTTGTGATTTTCAAACTAGCCATGTCCAAGCATTTACCCCTGAAAATTCTGTTGTTTATCTCACCCCAGAGATTATGAACCATGGCTGCAAGGGACAGCTTATCTATACGCATGAACCAGAGTCTTCCCATTTCTATGCTCACTTGCCCATCCCATTTCCTCATTCTGGGATCTTGGAGACTTAGCAATGCCATTCTTCCGTAGAAAGTAATCCCAGACAAACTAGAGTAATGACAAAAGAAGAAAATGTGATTAATGATTTCAAAATGCTGCTTACAAAGGACACATGAATCCTCTGTTGTAATCCCCCAACACAACAACCTATCCCTTGTTGAAAGCCTTGCCAACACAGTGATCCTGAGAATCATACCCCCACCCAGACACAAAATTAGAGAACCCAACAATACTCCTCCGCAGGGACTTTAGGCTTTAGAGATTCTTACGGCTTCCCAAGCTGGTTTACAGAAAACTGACCATACGCATTGAGAGTCCTCATCACATTATCTTCTTGAGAGATGTCAGGAACCAGAGAATCAGGAGTATTACCCAAGCTTTCAAGGGTAATGGCATTCCTACTTCTGGGCCATTTCCATGCGTTTTGACAAATGTTAGTCACCACCTTCATTTGTAGGTTCCTTACTACTATCACAAGATCGGTTTTCCTACCGAGGTTTGGCCTGTGATGGCACTAAACTCCACCAAGAATTTAGTCAGCCAACTCACAAAAGAGAGAAAGACAATCTAAGACCACAGTGTTTACAGAAACCCTTCCAAACCTTTTCTCATTCACGAAATGCTAGATAGATACCCCTCTCTGCCATAAAATGCCCCAGCTATGCCTATATATAATGTACAATCAAAAAAACGTGGTCATAGATATGCCCCAAGATCACCATGATTTGCAATTGACACCCCTAACTGCCCTGGGGTTTGTGTTGGACAAAGCAAAGCTTGTCAGCACACCATCCTTGGTAACTACCGATAACTGTCTGTTGGAACTGCTGGAAATTGCTGCTTGCCAATTTGCCAAGGACACCTGTCCAAGCCCAGCTAATCTACCCACGAGATTTACTGACTGCCATGTGTGAAGTAGTCTGTAGTCTTTTCGTTTATTTTGTGATTTAGTTTTTATGTTAAGGGTAGTATAGTATTTTTGTTATATTAGGACTTTATATACATTCCTTCTTTTTCTTGTAAAGCATACAACGCTAGTTTTGATATACACAGTAATTCTCCCTTTTGGTTTGCATCATTACATGGTTTTAGAGCTCGTAACATATTTGCGTCTCTTCTCCGAATTATATCACCAATCTCATCTCCCTCTCTGATCGGTATGCGACCTCCCTCTAATGCTGCTGCCGCCGCCCTCACCTTCTCCGGCGAACCTTCTCCTCATTTACCAAGACTTGAACCCTTGTTCTTATGGATCTGAGGTACCACCACCAACTATTAGGAAACAAGGAAGTCTGGTTATCTATTCTATTTCTTTGCCCAACTGCCCCTGGTTATTGGTTTTGCCAGTTTATCTGTTTTCTACTCTATCCCTCTACCAATCTGTTCTAAAAGTTGTTGGTATACTACATTGTTTGTCTCTATGGCGGAGAACAGAGCAATTAACATTCGTTTGAATAAGCACAACTACTCATATTGGTCTAATGTCTTCAAAAACTTTGTAGTTGGCAAGGGTTTGTGGGACTATGTTAACGAGTCTATAACCAAACCCATTAAAATTACAAAAGATAAAAGAGGATGCTTATAAAGTTGCTCTCGGCAAATGGGATCTTGAAAAATACAAAATTCTTACATGGTTTCACAATTCTTTGGGACCCAGTATTGGCACGAATTTCTCCAAGTATAACACGGCGAAAGAGTATGGGATTATTGGAGTATGTATTTGGAATCCAACTTCGCAAAACAATACGAGCTTGAGTCGTCTATTCGCTGTGCTCTGCAGCAAGGCAAATCTATTCAAGAATTCTACAATGAAATGACTCAGTATTGAGATCAATTGGCCTTAACGGAACCCACAGCATTGTAGTCACGGGATGTTTATGTGCAGTACCGTGAGAAGCAACGCCTTGTACAGTTTCGCATGGCTCTTCGTGATCAATTTGAGCCTCTTCGTGGCACTATGCTTCATCGTTCTCTCCAACTTACAGTTGATGGCGCAGCATACGAGCTTATAGCTGAAGAAACTCGATTCAAGATGGCCTCTATTGCCCATCCGTCTCATTTAGTTCCTCCGGCTCCACCAGCTCAGTATATATCACCTATCTTGCCTACACTTGCTTCTCTTTTGATGCAGGTAACAAGCAAGCCTAAGCCTCCAATTAGTGCAGATGAGTGCAGTTTTTATCGTCAGAAGGGCCATTGGAAGCATGTCTGCCCTAAATTGTTACAAATTAATAGGCGCAATTCTCAATCCAAGCCCTCCTCTCACTCCCGGTCTCCACAGCAGCATCAGAAGTCCCCTCGCCCTCCTACAGCTTTTGCAACTTCCGCTACTAATAGTCCTGCACCCTATCCCTCGTTTAAGGAGTATCAGCATTATCGTGCTTTCTTGGCTAATACTCAGAAGGATCATTCACATGCTTCTGCTATAACCACTACTCAGTCAAGTTTGCATGATTCCTATTCCACAGGTATCTTACCTACTACATGGATTTTTTATTCTGGTCATTCTCATCATATGACCCCTACTTTGTCGCTACTAAGTCAATGTGCTTACCCTATTTCCGTCATTATTATCTCCACTGCATATGGTTCCCCTATGCATATTGTCTCTATAGGATCTATTTTCCCACAACAGTCTTCTTCACTTTCTATACCAACTGTGTTCTATGTTCGTCAGTTATCCCTCAGTCTTAACTCCATTAGTTAGTTGTCTGATTTTGGTTTTGATGTTGTCTTTTCTTCTTCTAACTGTGTTGTGTTGGATCAGAGTTCCAAGAACTAGATTGGGACAGGGCGTAGAGTTGGTGATCTCTATGTTTTGGAGACTTTGCATATTCCTCTTGAGTCTCCTACCATAGCAATGTCATCCTTCAGTTTAATTCAGCAATCTTCTCCTTTTATCTTCGACATTCTAGATTAAAACATTTATCTAGCAAGCGTTTGCAAATTTTACATAAATCTGATTGTTTGGGTAATATTTTTGTTAGTGATATTTCTGAATGCAGTGGATGTAAGCTTGCAAAAATGTCTTACCTTTTAATAAACGCACGTCTGTATCTTCTTCTCTGTTCGACCTTGTTCATGCAGACTTATGGGGCCCTCCTCCTGTTGCCACCAAAAGTGGTGCTCAGTACTATGTATCTTTTGTGGATGATATGTTAGTCGGTTTACTTTGGTGTATTTACTGACCTGCAAATCTTATTTTTACTAAGTATAATGCGATTTTCACTCTATGGTTCAAACTCACTTTTCAACTGTTATTAAAACTCTTCGTTCTGATTTAGGAGGGGGAATAATCTTTCGGTGAGTTCACAAAGTTTCTAGCCTCTCACGGAACCATACATCAATTTTCTTGTACCGACACTCCCTCCCAAAACAAGCATACTGAACGTAAATATCGACATATTCTAAATATTGGCTGGTCTCTTCTCCTCTCCTCCTCTGTGCTTGCCATATTTTGGGGCGAAGTTGTACTTGCTGCAGCTTACCTTCTCAATCGGATGCCTACTCCTCTTCTTTCTGGTTCCTCTCCTTACAAAAGTCTCATTGGTTAGGTTCCTAACTACTCCCTCCTCCATGCGTGTGGCTGTATTTGTTTCGTTCTTCTCCCTAAGAAGGATCGAACTAAGCTCAAAACTCATAGTGTCCTATGTATCTTCTTAGGTTATGGAATCCAACAAAAAGGCTAGCGTTGCTATGATCCCATGACCTAGAAATTGTCTGTGTCTAGGCATGTAACATTCCTCGAACGCTTGCCTTTCTTCTTTCTACCATCCAAGCATATCTCCATTACCAAAGAGGACCTTGAGCCTGTTGATCCCTTTCCTTTGGACATTCTTGAAGAGCAGTATATTGGTACTCTTGAAGTGTGTGAAGTTCCAGTTGTCCCCCCTACTGTGTCTGGTTCCAACCTGCTTTCTCGTTTTCCGCAACATTATGTCCCTCCCTCTGCTTTGGAAGACTCTGATCCGCCTGCCCCCCGGTATCCTTCTCGTGATCGTCACCCACTGGTAAGACTTGGTTTTACTAATACTTGTTTCTCTTCTTCCTATCACTCTTTCTTATCTCGCATCCATACCTATTTTGGACCCCAATCATACAAAGAGACTTGTAATGATCCTAATTGGGTGCATGCCATGAATGACGAGCTCACTGCTTTTTCTGATACTAATACTTGGGACTTGGTTCCCCTACCGGCTGGCAAAAATCTTATTGGTTGCAAATGGGGTATAACGTTAAAGACTCATTCTGATGGTTATTTGGAACGGTACAAAGCCCGCTTAGTTGCCAAAAGATTCTCTCTAGAATATGGTACAGATTATGAGGAAACCTTCGCCACTGTTGCCAAGATGACATCTGTTCGTACCTTGATTTTTGTTGCTGCTACATACCAATGGCATCTTTTTCAGTTGGATGTTAAAAATACTTTCCTGAATGGCTATCTGTCTGAAGAAGTTTACATACGCCCCTCCTCCAGGGCTCTCTCCTGCTTCTACATACAGCCCATAAGTACATTGACATAGAAGCTCTATTCCAGTCTTTGAGCTTCATACAACCCAATCCACCCTCATCTTTAGGAACACTGATATCATCCCATTTCACCTTAGACCCTGATGTCTTTAGCTCTGGTCCAGTCCAAAAAAAAGGCCCTTGCTAAGGTTTCAATTTCCTTGATGACTTTTTGGGGAAGCATGAAAATTGAACCTCAATATACCTCAGTGCTGAACATTACGGAACTGATTATGTGGCACCTTCCAACATAAGTCAGTTATCAGTGATTTCACGACATTTAGCATCCTATACAACAACGGCAGGCAGTTATCAGCTTTCAGTCTAGTCGTTTTTAAAAGAACATCCAAATATTTGACAGGAAGAATGCCCCCAGGGATAGGTAAAATAGTCTGCGACACAGCCTTCAAAACAGAATTGACCCCATCAAAATAGATAGAAGCCTTTTGCAGGATAGGTTTTAAATCATCACAGCCTTGAAAATCCTAGAGAAGGTCCTTTAAATAGAGAAAAGGATCTTACGAGATGAGATATCCCCACCTTCTAGGACTTGGGGTGAGAAGTGAAACCTGAATTTCAATTCTTTGTTGCAACAAAGCTGTAAAAGCTTGCATAAGCAAGAGGCACAAATACTAGAGATGAGATCACCTTGGCTTAACCCTCTTTTACCTGAGAAATAACCCACCAATTCTCCATCGATCAAAATAGAAAACATAGCTGTTGTAACACACTCGTTCACCAATTGAATGAATCTATTAGGAAATTCCATAGGTAAACTTCAACATGGTATCAAAGCCAAATCCTAAATACCCTAAACGCTAACCACGCACAGTCACAAGAGAAGCCCAAGCCCTCGCCCTCGCCCTCGCCCTCGCCCTCGCCCTCGCTGGTGGATCCCAACACCATCGTCATCGTCGGTCGTCGTCGGTGGACCTCATCCCCACCGGCTGCATTTTTCACGATTGCGTTCGCATTCTATTTGCATTCTCTTTTCCCATTTGAGTTGTTCGTATCTAATTGCGATTTGATCTATGGTGTTCACAATCTGATCTACTGGTTCGATAGCATTCATGTCATCTCTTTAGCAACCTGCTCTCGCCTCTTGTTCATGACTGCTTCCCATCAACTTTGTTGCAACCATCAGTCGACCATCACCGCCGATCATGTTGTAGTCACCATCATCCGATGAATCAATGCATGGTAATAGTTGTCTATCTTCTTCATTGATGTGTATTTTATTTTTGGACCTCGAATATGCTTCTAAATTCTTGACTTTTATTTGGGCTTATTTTCGTCTCTAGTAAACTTTTTTTCGACACTAACTAGTGCATATCTCAAGGAAACGTCAAGAACCTGTAAAAGGTTGAGATTATCCAACTCAGGAACCAGGCTTGAACTGGCGACACGAGGATTTTCAGTCCTCTGGTCTACCAGCTAAGCTATCCCGACCATTCCAGATGCATCATTCTCATTTTACTAGATGATTTGGGTCTATGTCGATTTTCTCGATACACTGTTGTCAATGACTAGTTTAGTAAGTGTGACTACCAGTGTGGCTACTTATTTTTGGACCCCAACGCTTGTACGGTGATTGGTTGTTAGTTGTTTATTAGTTGATTGTTGGTTGTTCGTAGGTCTCCTCAGTACTGTGATTTGTTTTGTAATGGTTTCTATTTCGTCCTCCTACTATTGTTGTTGGTCTGTCTGATTCTTGGTCCCCTAATTTGATGTCTATTACTTCTACTCGGTTAAATGAAAAAAATTACACCCCTAGGACAAAGCTGTTGGAGGTGTATTTTTTAGGGAAGAAATATTATACTTTCTTAACAAATAATTTCCTAAGGAATCTAATTCAAAATGTGTTGATTGGAAAGTTGCGGATGCTCAGGTATATAATTTGATGTGGAACAATATGGAGCCTCTGATCAATGGCACCTTGGTTTTCTTGCTTATTGCCAAACTTATCAAACGTCAGACTCGGGAATTGTACTATGGTATTAATAATCTGCAGGCATATGATCTTTATTAGACGTATTTTCCTCTTGCACTGGGTTAGTTGTCTTTAAAGGTTTACTATGACAAATTTTGTAGTATTTGTGAGGAGCTCAATATTTGTAAGCTCATTTCTGCTAATATCCAAGTTATCCAGCACCAACGTGAGTCAATGCATGTAGCTCGTTTCTTATCTGGCTTGCCCTCATCTTACGATCTTATTCGCTCTCAATTGTTGGGGGGCTCGAGATCTTCTCTGAGCAAAGTCTTCATTCGTCTGTTTCAAATACTAGCTCCACTACCTCAGCTCCCTCTTAACGCTCCGATTTGGCATTCGCGATATCTAAGCAATTTGGTTCCTCTTCAAGCAGTGGTTGCGGCCGTGGTCATGAGTACGGATTTGGTGATCGTGGTTATAGTGGTCAAGACTTTGGTAATAAAGGTCATAGCTTTAATTGTGGTGGTCGTCATTCAAAAGGGGGTGACAGTGGTCGGCATCATGGTTCTAGATTTTGCACCAATTGTTGAGGGACAATTCATACAACGGAATATTGCTATGATCTTCATGGTTTTTCTCAGGCTCGTCAAACTTTTGCACCTTGCTATCCCATCATTTACTCATAATGACTTCAAGTTTTGGTTGTACATCTACTGTTATAGCTAGTTTTTCCGGTTTCCCTTGATCTCCCGAGCTGTTGCCCATCACTTCTACGAGGTTGAATGATAAAAACTCGTAATTTTGATTATAAGTTGTTTTTAATCCGTTAAGTTTCCGATTACGAGGTTTATATGAACGCATGGACCTTTCCGAGACGAAATCAATGATATAAGACTCGACATCATACGAGTTACGATTTAAAAGATATGCTAAACCCTAATTTTTGCATTTTTAGACCCAAAAATATTTTTAGGAAGATGACACAATTGTATACTCAGATCCACTCTCACCGAGGGAGAGTTACATTCACCCCACGTAATGACATCCAAAACGTAAACTGAACCACCATTGGACTCATAATTCCAAAATGAATCTAACGGTGCAAGCCCCGTCACAAAACAACCCTCGAAGGGTGGCGTGTGGCCCCTCACGCACTTTCCAACGCCCCACGCGCGCAGTAAGGCTGCGCAACCTACTTCTAAGGGCGTGTGGAGGCGCGTATGGTGTCTGATCGAGACGGTGTTTGTTGCGTTAGACTCGGAATGGAATTACTTACGTTCTGGAATTTTTTTCAGAAATTTTCGGATTTGTTTGGTATTTTTCCTGTATTTAAATTTAATTAAAATGAGTTTGAATCCGACTGTGATGGCAAGTGATGGAGCGTGAAAAGTGAAATGGGTCTGGAATTTTGTGTAATGAGGTGATATATAAACCTAAGTTTTGGCATGGGTGGTGTTTCTCCAGAATGTATAGAATTTGTTTGTATTTTCTATCATTCTTTAATTCGTGGATAATTAGAATATATTCATAAAAAAATATTTCTATTATGATTAATCCATTGAAATATTATGTAATGATGAAAACGTGATGTTTTTATTTTTGGTAATAATTCATGTTGGTTATGGCATAATTGGATTTGTTTTCATGTTTAGATGTTTATATTATTGCATGAAAAATATTATTTAATGTATCGATTTAGTTATGCACTATTTTAAATTTATTTCATGCATAGAATATGCCATGTCCAATGGAAGATAGTTCGGCGGATAAATGTTTTTCCCGGAAAAGAAATATTGCTCATTAATTGGATTAAATTGTAATAATTGTTACTAGAGGCGCAAGAAATGATTGTGAGCTTTGTGATTTTTCGATCTTGCGACATGTGTTATATTATTATTGTTTGTGTTAAAATTGTAATTAGTTGTTATCCCACATCAGGTAGTTATGTATTGTGATTTATCATCTCATAATATAAATAATACTAATTAGTCTGAGGGTTCATTAACAAAACCTTATAAACTTTTCATTCCCTTAACTTACATGGTATCAAAACTACACATCTAAAATCCTAAATCCTATTTTTATCTAAACCCCTAAAACCTATACTTATCTGTCGCGGCAGCCGGTCCATCTTCACCTCCACTGCAAGATCCGAACAGTCGGCCTAAAGCCCGCAAAGGTATTCGGTCTTGCACCTCTCATCCTATTGGCCAATTTGTTTCAAATGATCACATGTCTCTGTCCCTTCGTACTTTTACTTCTTCTGTTTTCTCCATATTTGTTCCTAACACTTTCCAGGAGGCCTTGTCTATGTTTGAGTGTCGGCAAGCTGTAGAGGATGAAATGTCTGCCCTTCATTATAATAGCACATGGGAGTTGGTTCCTCTTCCTACTCGTAAAACCCCTATTGATTGTTGTTAGTTCTTCACCGCCAAGTATCTTCCCGATGGTACAGTTGAGCGCTATATAACACGCCTTCTTGCCAAAAGTTACACCAATGTCTATGGCGTTGACTATTCTGAAACATTTTCGCCTGTTACTAACCTTGGTTCTCTTTGGGTTCTTATTTATCTTGTTGCGACTCTTGGTTGGCCATTATTTTAGTTGGATGTCAAAAATACCTTCCTCCAAGAGGATCTCCAGGAATAAGTTTATATAGAGCAACCACCTAGGTTTATTGTTCAGGGGGAGCATCACCATGTTTGTCGTCTTCGTAAAGCTCTACACGGGCTTACAATCTCCTAGAGCCTAGTTTGGGAATTTCAGAGATGCAATATTACGATTTGACATACATCGCAGTCAGTCCGATTATTTTGTGTTCTTTCACAATTCTAATCGGGGGAAAGTATTATTGATCATCAATGTGGACGACATGATTATTACCGGTGATGACCAGCGAGGTATTGATGAACTCAAATCCTTCTTACACCAGCAATTTCACACCAAGGATTTGGAAAAAATGCGATACCTCTTAAGTATCGGGGTGGCGAGATTCAAAGACGATATTATTTTATCACAATGTAAGTATGTGCTAGACATTCTTGAGGATACTGGTTTGTTGGGAACTAAGCCTGTTGCAACTCCTATGAATCCCAACGTCAAATTATGTGTTGACCAGGGAGAGTTACTCCCCAATCCTGATCAGTATCCCCGGTTGGGTGGTAAGTTAAATTACCTCACTATTACAAGTCCAAATATCTTGTTTGCAGTCAGTGTGGTGAGCGAGTTCATGTCTGCTCCCCGTCATTCACATTGGGAGGTGGTTCTTCGGATCACGAGGTATCTTAAGTTGCATCCGGCACGTGATTTGTTTTATCGAGCTAGTGGACACTTGCAGATTGAGGGGTTCACTGATTTTGATTGGGCTGGAGAACCATCTGATAGAAAGTCCACTACTGGATATTGTGTATTTCTGGGTGAAAATCTTATCAATAGAGCAAAAAGCAGACAGTGGTTGCCCGGTCTAGTGTAGAAGCAGAATATAGAGCAATGGCACACACCACGTGTGAGATTGTATGGTTGCAATCGTTTCTTAAGGAGATAGGATTTAGTGTGCAGTTGCCTATGCCTCTATACTGTGATAACCAAGTTGTGATTCACATTGCATCGAATCCAGTATTTCATGAGAGAACTAAGCATATTGAAATTGATTGTCATCTAGTGTGAGAAATTAACAAAAGGTGTGATAGCTACTATATTTGTATCTACAGGTGCTCAATTACGTGATATGTTTACTAAGTTATTGTTTAAACCACGGTTAGAGTTGCTATGTAACAAGCTGGGTCTCTGTGATATTTCTTCTCCAACTTGAGGGGAAGTGTTAGAATAGTAATTACTTGTTATTCCACATTTGGTAGTTCTGTATTGTGATTTGTCATCTTATAATATTAATAATACTAATTAGTGTTAGCGTTAACCAACAAAACCCTATACTCTTTTCATTCCCTTAACTTACAGTTTAATTTAGTTTCTTTTTCGCTGCAAAATTGGTCTGTGTTGTGTTATATTAACATCCCATGTGCATTCTTTGGTGTAGTTAAAAATGGCAGCTAAGAGCATCGTGGCTGATTTAACCAAGGGTGAGAAATTGGATGGCAACAATTACAACATTTGGCGCCATAAGATCCAATATCTCCTAAATGAGCAAGAAGTTGATCAGACACTCGACCATAAGATGGTCGCACTGGGAGAGGGTAATACTGCACAACATTGTCGTGATCTTGAGGCCTATAATACTTAATGCCAACAAGATAAGTGCGTGCACTTTACTACGTTAAGCAGCATCCACGACGACTTGATAAGTGAGTTCAAGAATTACCAGACTACTTTTGACACACGTGGGCTGCTCTGAAACAGAAGTTTGGGGTTACCTCTTTTTGGCCAAAAAGTGTGGGTTGACAATGAAGTTTGACTCTTATCAGAAAAAGGTGCATCATACTATGAAGCAGCATTTGAGGGTCATGTCATCTATTATACGCGAGCTTGCCGCTGCAGAACATCACCTGACTGATGAACAACAATTACAGGTTGTTATTCGCTTTCTTCCTAGTTCTTGCGAGCACATGAAGCAAAATATGATGCGCAATGAGAATGTGAAAACATTCGATGACAATGCACGTCATTTGGAGCTCGAAGCTGAGCACCTAGAGGCTACTAAGACTGATGGCTTTGCTTGTGCTGTAGAGTCTAGCTCGCGCAGGACTAGGTCCAGGCGCAAGCAAGGCAAGAATGCTATCAAGAGAAAGGAAGATGATGGGCTTGGGCCAAAAGGGGCTAAAGCTTCTTAGCGCAAGAGGGGCAAAAGAGGTGGCCTAAAAGACATGCCAAGTTGACATGCTTCAACTATGACAAGTTAGGACACTTCGCTCATGATTGCACTAAGCCAAAGGAAGAAGAAGGTACTCCCTAACTTTATTTCTCGCGCTGACTATTTTGTATCTAGTCAAGCTTTAGTTGATTATTCTCCTCATTTGTGGGTTGTAGATTCAAGCGCAACCGACCATATAACGAGGGATAAAGATGGATTCGTAGAGTATCGTCGAGTCCCAGCTCGCAGCAGAATAGTCTACATGGGAAATGAGTCCAGTGTGCAGGTGTTAGGCATTGACACTTACAAGCTGGAAATGCGACAAGGACGCACTCTATTTCTTCATGATGTACTTTATGCATCAAATGTTCATCGAAACTTGTTATCAGTTACTAGTATGATGGGTCTAGGTTTTTCATTTCAGTTTGAGGGTAGTTCTGTTAGGATTTATTTAGAATCAACTTATTATGCTTTTGGTTTTATTTTGGATGGCTTCTTGATTTTGGATCCGATAAATTCTAGCTTAGATAATGCCAGTAATTCTATTTTCTTTACATCTTCTATTGATCTTTATTATGTTGTTTGGCATACTAGATTAAGCCACATTGGACAAGAAAGGATGACTAGGTTAGCTAGAGAAGGACTCTTGGGTCCACTCGCTAAAGTCAACCTGCCCATTTGTGAGCATTGTCTTGTGGGAAAGACAACCAGAAAACCATTCGGAAAAGCCATTAGGGCATCTGCCCCGCTTCAGCTAATTCATTCAGATATTTGTGGCCCAATGAAAGTAAGGGCAAGACATGGTGCTTCCTATTTCATCACATTTATAGATGATTGTTCGCACTATGGTCATGTCTATTTGATTTCTCACAAGTCAAAAGCATTGGATTGCTTTCAACAATATATACTTGAAGTTGAGAATCAATTAGACAAGAGCATTAAAGCACTAAGAACAAACCATGGACGCAAGTATCTATCTGATCAGTTCAAGGAACTGTGTGAGGAAAAAGGAATAGTCAGGCAATTAACAATTCCTAGAACTCCACAACAAAATAACGTAGCAAAGAGAAGGAATTGTACATTGCTAGACATGGTTAGGTTGACGATGGCGCAGGCCAATCTTCACATTTCGTATTGGGGAGATGCATTGTTCATTGCAACCTATATCATTAATCACGTGCCCTCGAAATCGGTACCTTCCACCCCACATGAGTTATGGACCGACAGAAAGCCTGATTTGGGTAATTTGCAGCCATGGGGTTCGGCAGCCTACACACATAGTACCAACTTCTAGAGGTGTGTATCTTCATTAGCTATAGTGAGCACTCTAACGACTACGTGTTTAATGGTGAGCAGCTTGATGAAAGTGTGACTGAAATTGAGTCACAAGACGTGGATTTCCTCAAGGAGGATTTCCCTAGCAGAGGAGAGGTAAGTAGAGATATAGATCTCTACAAAATGGAGGATCCGTAGTAGGTGCACCTAGCAGCCTTGTAGAGGAAGCAGAATAAATTTTTCAATCTTATGAGGACAGTGGGAGCGACTTGCCAACACATGGATTAGATCCAATGGAGACGGACACTCAAGATCCTCAAATGCGTAGAAGCAAGCATGGAACAATCCCTCATCGTCATTGGGGGAGGCTTCCATGGTTGCTCTGAGGGATGATGCAGAGCCCAAAACAATTAAGGAGGCTCTCTCATCCTCTGCTAGTAAAGAATGGATTGCTGCAATGCAAGATGAGATGGAGTCCATGAAGACCAACTATACCTGGGACTTGGTTGATCTTCCACTTGGGCGCAGGTCCATCAGGAACAAATGGGTTCTCAAGGTAAAACGCAAAGCAGATGGTTCTGTAGAGAGATATAAGGCTCGCTTGGTAGCGAAAGGTTACACTCAACTAAAGGGTGTAGACTATGCGGAAACTTTCTCCCCTATGGTGAGGTTTGCCCCAATTTGCCTAATTCTGGCAATAGTCACATGATTGGATTTAGAACTACTCCAAATGGACGTTAAAACTGCATTTCTCAATGGAGAACTGGATGAGGAGATCTATATGGATCAACCAAAGAGTTTTAAGACAAAAGGTCAAGAGCGCAAGGTTTGCAAGCTCCAGAAGTTAATTTATGGCTTGAAACAATGATTCAGGCAGTGTTATCTGAGATTTCATCGAGCCATTATTTCTAATAGGTTTACGGTGATCAATGAAGACCACTACGTGTATATGAAACGATCCAAGGATAGTTTCCAAATATTGTCATTATATGTTGATGACATTTTGTTGGCCGGAAATTACAAGGAGATGACATTTCCAAATATTGCCACTAAGAAATTGTTGTCCTCTACTTTTGAGATGAAGGACATGGGTAAAGCCAGCTTTGTGCTCAGAGTTAAGATCCTAAGAGATCGTTCTAACAGAATTCTTGGTTTGTCTCAAGAGAACTACATTAAGAATATCTTAGAGCAATTTCGGATGCAAAGCTGCAAACCCATCAACACTCTTGTTGCTAAAGGCGAGAGTTTTGAGTCTCAAAATGGAACCTAAGACTCCTGAAGAGAAGAAGCAAATGGCCCATATACCATATTCAAATGTTGTTGGCAGCCTGATGTATGCAATGATGTGTACATGTCCTGACATCTGTCGAGCAGTTGGATTGGTGAGTCTTTACCAAATGAACCCTGGTCCTATCAATTGGAAAGTTGTCAAGAGAATATTGCAATACCTCAAAAGGGATTGCGGATTTATATACTTTGCTACCATATTCGTCAGTTATTCTTCCACCCAAAAGGATTATAAGTGCTATCATCCTCCAACCCGCAAGTGGTGTGTCTCCATGGATGTCACATTTTTTGAGCCGCATTCCTATTTCGCCTCCCCTTCACCTCTTCAGGGGGAGAGTATACCTATAGAAGTAGAAGAGATTCCGGAGTTGTTTGTGTCTGTGTCTAATTCTTTTGAGATACTGGGTACATTGAAGAAGAATATTGAGGGAGAAGAAGTGGAAATGAAAAATCAAGAGGAAGAGTTCCCAGAAATAGTAAGCCCTCCCGTAAGAAAAGAAAATATTCTTTACCACAGTAGACCAAGACATAAGACCATCCTTCCTAATCCGCCACTACAATCACTATCGCGTGGTAAAGGTTCAAGTACTCCTACTTCCTCTTTTTCTTCTATTTCTGACAATGACTTAGATGATTTAGATTAACCCATTGCCAAATGCAAGGGTGTCCGGGCTTGTACCCAACATCCGATATCTAAATTTGTCTCATATAGTCGGTTGTCCCCTTCTCATAAAACCTTTGTTTCGAAACTTGCTTCCATTTCTATTCCTAACAATATTCAGGATGCACTCACTGAACCCAAGTGGAGAGGTGCCATGTTAGAAAAGATGAAAGCTCTTCATAAAAATAATTGGTCGAGATACCGAACGGGCACAAGACAGTGGGATGCAAGTGGGTATTCACAATTAAGCACAAAACGGATAGATCCCTTCGGAGATATAAGGCAAGGTTGGTGGCAAAGGGGTACCCACTATAAAGCACGAATACGGATACGGGATACGGGATACGGATATAATACAATACGGATACGGCGATACGGCAAAACCTAAAAAAATAGGATAAGGATACAGATACGTTGGGAATATGGCTGTAAAAATTAATTTTTTTTATAATTATTAATCATGTACTACACATGAAAAATGAGCTTCCACTTTCAAAATTCATTCCACCCATAGTATTAGATTGACAAGAGGAATGTGGCAAAGGAACTTTTTTAGGCACGTTAACCTCTAGTCTATTCTCAGCTTCTTCAATTTTCTTTTTCATTTATGCAAGGTGTTGAGAAGTCACTTTGGGGCACACTTTGATTCCATTACCAGAAATTTTCAAGAGATGTGTCTTCACTCTATAATATGACCCCTTAAATTCGCCTCCACAATACTTGCATTTGAATCTTGTATTTCCACCCTCACCTCCCATTTTTTCTAACTTAGTAACATATGCCCAAAGTGGAGCATAATCTTCTTCAATTGTATTCGTAGGCATGCTACTCACGCTTGTAGAACTTTCAGTTCCAACCATTCTCAATATCCTAAAAAAACAAATATAAATTAACCACTGAAACCATTGACTATAGTCTATAGCACTGACCGGCTAACCCAATACAAGCATATAATTAATAATTCGCCGTTTATAACTGAAGTCAATGAAGATTGAAGAGGAAGAAGTGATGCCGAATGTGGATGCTTCTGGTATGCACAGAATTGGTTAAGCAGCTATTGTCCACACAGAGATTTTGTACTATGGGTTAGGCTTTTGGTTAGCTAATTGGAAATTAGGACATAAGGAGGTGATGTGAAACATAAGACTATCTTCCAAGTACTCAGAAGAAGACAAATAAGAACATTAATACTTAAGTGCACAAGTTCCTTAGTCATTGTAGAGATTTCAAAGGTCCAACACTAACTTATTTCTATTGACATTGCTCTTCAGATCTGTTAATCTCTTGGATTTACTGTAAAATGTTTATCTCATCTGCATACTGCTTAGAGGCTAGTGTTACCCCCAACAGCGAGAGAGAGAGAGAGAGAGAGAGTTGAACTTGGCCTGGATGTCACCTGGTCGAACGGCGACATGAGGTCTGGAGGTCGAACGGCGGCTGCCGGCTGGAGGTCTGGAGGTCGGCAGAAAGGGTTTTCGATTTTTAATTTTGGCGCACTATATTTATACATAATAGCTAAATTACACATTTCCCCTTCATCTTTATTCTATTTCTTTTTAAAATTTCATTTTTAACACCCGCCGTATTGGAAACGTATCGAAACGTATCGGGACCGTATCCCTCACGTATCGGAAATGTTTCCGAAATTAAAATGATTTAATTTTAATACCCAATACGTATCGGGAGCATATCGGTATCCAGTAAGTATCTGATACTCGTACGGGACTAATTTTGGAGTATCCGTGCTTCCCAAGGTACACACAAACCTATGGAGCAGATTACCAGGAGACCTTTGCTCCAGTTGTAAAAATGAACACTGGGAGGATTCTTCTATCACTAGCGGCAAACAACAATTGGCCATTTCATCAGCTTGATGTAAAGAATGTCTTTCTGCATGGAGATCTGGAGGAAGAAGTGTACATGAGCATTCCTCCCGGCTTTGAAGATCCCAAGACAGTGGGAAAGATTTGTAGACTCGTAAAAGTCCTTATATGGGCTTAAACAATATCCGAGAGCATGGTTTGAAAGATTACTCAAGCAATGATCAAATATAGTTTTAGGCAAAGCCAAGGTGATCACATACTCTTCATCCGACATTCCTCACAGGGTAAGCTAACTGCCGTCATAGTATATGTAGATATTGTTCTTACAGGTGATGATGTGAAGGAGATGCAGATGTTAAAGGGATATAAGGAGTTTGAAATAAAGAATTTGGGAAGTCTCAAATATTTTCTGAGAATTGAAGTAGCTAGGAGCAGTCAAAGAATCTTTATCTCACAAAAAAAGTATGTCCTTGGCCTTCTAACCAAGATCGGTTTGCTCAGGTGTAAGGCATGTAATACGCTTATAGAGCCCAATCAAAAATTAGGAAATAGTACAGATGGGGTAGACAAGGGGAGATATTAGCAATTGATGGGTAAGTTAATTTATCTGTCATATACTCGTCATGATATTGTCTGTATTGTGAGTGTGGTGAGTGTGGTGAGTCAGTTTATGCATGCTCCCCATTAGTCTCACTATGATGTTGTCCTTCGAATTCTTAGATATTTGAAGTCAGCCCTCAAGAAAGGTCTTTTGTTTGGGAGCCATGATCATATAAAAGTAGAGGCATGCCCAAATGCAGACTGGGCAGGCTCAAATTTGCGATAGGAGATCTACTTCAGGGTACTGCACCTTTGTAGGAGGTAATCTTGTCACGTGGTGCAGTAAAAAACAGGTTATTGTATTTAGATCCAGTGCCGAGGCAGAATTCCAAACAATGTCACAAGGGATCTGTGAGTTGTCGTGGATAAAACTCCTACCAAGAGACTTGAGGTCTGAGCCTACAGAACCCATGAGGTTATATTGTGACAATAAGACAGTCATTAGTATTGCTCACAATCCGGTTCAACATGACAAACCAAGCATGTGGAGATTGACAGACACTTTATCAAGGAAAAGTTGAACAGTTGGATTATTTGCAGTCCATTTGTGAAATTTAGTGAACAACTAGCAGATGTACTCACCAAAGGTTTTGGAAGCCGACCTCATCATTTCATTCTTGGCAAGCTGGGCATGAGAGATATCTTCGCACTAGCTTAAGGGAGAGTGTTCAATATTCACCATATATTGGCTTATTTCCTTATATTGGTTTATTTTCTTTATTGGTATATTGTTTTTCCTTATTATTGTGTGTTTCTTTATTATTGTCTTTTTATGTTGGGAGGAACCTAAGGGTCTTTCTTGTAATTGTACTCATATTGGGATTACTATATAAAGGGTTAAGAGTCATAATCTCTAACCAAGCTTTCACACGATATTGTTCAACAGGCGCGGTATCATGTCAGCACGTGTGAGTGAGAGATGTTGGAAATTGATTTTGGGTTTAGCCCAAATTAGTCACACACGTGGGCATGACCTGATAACTCGATTTTATTAGAATCCATAAGGGAAATGGGTTGTCTGTTTCCCAAGTCCTGGAATCCCTAGGTTCCTAACATATCTAGGATACGCGGTAATTGGACAAATATAAATGAGTGTTATTCTAGGAGAATAATATAAAACTACACGCACACAAAAATAACATACCCCAAGAAAAGCGCTCTCTCTCTCTCTCTGTGCAAAGCACATAGGGTTTATACTGTGGATACAAGGACATTGCTCTAGTAGTTACGTTCATCCACGAAGTTTCTAAGTTCGCATGTGATTCACTCTAGAATCTAGATCATCTTTGTGATTTATTCACCAAAAAGGTACGCCTCCGTTATGCACGTTGTTTGTGTTTTTCCTTCAATACTGGTATAGAGGACAAAGAAAGCTAATTAATGAAAATAATTCTCCGAGAAACGCAGATGAAAGTCATTAAAAGAAACGAGGATCAAAAACACTATTGAAGACAAAAAATGACCTCCCCGAACGTAATTATAGGGCACACTTTGAGAAAGTGTAAGCATTGATATTACGTAGTTTTCATGTCAACAACAGAAATGAGAATACATTTATTTGTTCACTTACATGTAATTCCATGACTTAATTACTGTTGCTCTTTTTTTAATGAACAAAACTTGCAGAACATTTCTATTCGACTCCTTCACAGAATGTGTATATCTCACTAAGCTAATGTTCCACCAACAACAGAAATCGGAGACAAGACTTCATTTTGCATTATGTAAAAACCACAACACCAAAATGATAGCGTACTGTGTAGCTTGACAAACCATTCCATACTGCGATTAAAAGCAGTTGCGCAAATATTCATGAACCTGTATTATGATTTACCACTTCACATCCACTTTCACAAGCTAGTGTTATTGGATTCACCAAAGAGTCAGTCAAGGATAAACATTCATTCATACACATACATAGCTATAACTATTAGTCGGAAAGTAGAAGCATATACCAGTTGTCCGCCAGAGGAGTGCCCGTTCTCAGAAAATGTACCATGTGAACCTCCCCAACCCCATGCATAAACATGTCCTCCTGTATGTCAGCAATCATCACATGTTATATCACCAGAACCAATGCATTTGTCTCGATTCACCACATACTGATGTCTATAATTTGAGTCGTTTGACCTACATGGAGAAACAAGTAAATACCAAAAACATAATGCCTGGCGGTGAGCCCAACTTCCAAGGAAAAAATAAAGACCTTGCAAGTGGGTGGAATGGAAGTTCTTCCACTTCTCACTCACATGGTCAGAACAAAGATTTCCAGTCCAAAAATCTCTTTGAAATTGACACAAAATTATTCCTACATGCTACTGCTTAAAGGTAGTTGGTGCATCTACTGCCAAAAGGCATGCCCATAAAGGGTTTGGTTTTTAAGCCAACTGGCCAAGATTCACCGGTTTACTCTGAATTCTCTGAAGGTAAGGACTGATGCTAACCCCCTGGAGATTGACTGTCGAGTTGGGAGGAGTGTTCAGTAGACTTGTCGGAGGAGGATGAGGAGGAAGGTTTTATTCATAAGGGGAAGGGGAAGCAGCTCCCATCGGTGCACCATATGGAGACAAGGTGAATGGTTCTGAAGTACTCTCCAGCAGGTGCATAGACACACAGTGGAGTAGTCTTCTGTAGATGGAGGTCCCTCGACAACAATCACACAGGGACGAGGTTGCTGGACAAGTAGGGGACAGTGTGTGTGTCGGCTGGTGTGTTTGATGCAAGTTCATATGTTGGCCAGAGGCGAAATGGGCCCTAGGCCGATGTAATTGCTGGAAATAAACTTCTGTGGTGGGGCCAGTCTATAGTGAGGGATGGATACTCTTTCGTCTTTACTGCTAGCGTACAACAGGTACGTGGACTTAAAACATATCAGTTTTTGGATGAGGATGGAGACAAGGATTGCCTAGACATAGAAATGAGGAGTTAAGCAAGCAGTCAACTTCTTCAGAGGGGAGTGTTTGGGCATACATCGCATTGCATTGTATATTTGTCCGCATGGGCTTTCAAGAACGGAACGGTCTCAGAGGGCAACTGACATTAACGATCTGAGCGGGGCTTGATACCTCTTCCTTTTGCCTTCAAAGGTAGAAATGTATGGATTTTGTACCGAAGGGGATGTGGTCAAACATAAATAGGTCCACCATGTGTGGTCATTTCCAATTTCGTGCCCAATTCAATGGGGAAGTGGGCTTGGGCTGCCCCAGCATTAGTGGAATGGTGAAGCTTACATTTTATGCTAATGGCCGGGCATCGGTGGGTGGGTGTGTTATTTTGTGAAAGAGGGGAGAGGTGTTGAGGTTGGTAAAGAAGACATTGAGAAAGAAAGGAACTTCCCGTGGGCTCACCTCCTTATGAGCAAGTTAGAAACCTACATCAACAACAGTCCGGACGGAGATGCGGTCCTGGAAGTTTGAATGCATTTACAGGTGGAGTTTGGGCCAAGAGCTAAGGCAAAGAAGTAGTTGGGGTGATCTAGAGTTTGCCAGACTTAGGGAACACAGGATAAAGTCAGAATCATATCACAGGATTTGGGGTTGGTATCGAGCCTTTCTTTGGTAGAAAATATACCAGGCTAGGGAATTTCCCATTTGTTGCATGTTGCATGTCTATCTTCTATTCTTTTTTCATGCTGAGCAGACTAAGATTGCAAAACTTTCTCCAGGGAGGCCAACAAGAGAAGTTTACGTATCATTTGGGTGATTGAGAGGAAGTGGACCTGCCCACAATGGAGAGTTGGATATGCACAAGCTGGACGTGTTCAACAAAGTTCGGTAGGGTAAGTGGCTTTAGAGATTTGCTTCAAAGCAAGATAGGTCAGGAAGAAAGACGTTCAAATTATAGAAGAGATAGGGTAGGTGCTAAACCAATTCTTTCCAGGGTGGATATTTGTGGTGGTGGAGGTTGAGAAGCAGGGTGGGAGACAAGGCTTTGGCTTGATTCATGGTGTGGACAAAACCTCTTGTGGAGGTTATCCCAGGTCTCTTTTTGCCTTGTTATCAACATAATATGGCTTGATCTGTTTTCAGTATGGCTTGGGAGATGCCATCTTCAACATAAGAGTTTCTGAATTGTTGTTCTTTTGGCCCTAGGAAGTCAAATAGTATCTCGTGGCAGACTGCAGTTATATGAGTTCACTTGACAGTTTCGAGGTCCTTTGAGGACGTTGTATTGCACATTTCAACTCCAAAAGGACCTTTGCCACTTCTCTTTAATGTTTTCCATCCCATCACTTTTTGCAGTTTTGTATGTGAGAAATCGAGGAGATGCAATTACATGTGTACTCTAAACTCTAAGCTGTCTACTGCTTTCAAACCATTCATACCCGAAATTGCAGCTGTATGCTTCCAACCACAGGACACCTGGGAATGAAAAAAAAGAAGGAAAATAAAGTGCAAGTACAAACTAAAGAGTACACCATTAAGTCAATATATCTCTAATTACAACGCCAAAATTGCAGTCATAATGATCATTTACTGATCTCGTGAGCCTCGAAGCAAGTGACATGTCGTCAAGTAATTTTGACTGGAAATATCTACCAACCCACTGCAGAATGTTTGTGGAATATGGGACACTACTTCAAAAACAACCAAAGAACATTTGGGAATCACGAGCGTTCCAAACCTGGCAGACAGCTTGTTTCAAGAATGGACCTTGAACTCTTTGTGGCAAATGACTGGCATCTGTACAGCTAATATAAGAGAATGCATAAATAATTAGAGGATAAACTGAGAACCTTTTTAGATGTAGTTACAAGTAAGATACCCAGTCCCGAGACAGCCATTCTCATTTGAACCCCATGTGTATAGTTCTCCACCACCTGGATGGAAAGAAATAAACCAGAAGTACTGAACTGGAAACACGTAAGATCGACTGCTACACATGAATGTCCGAGTTCACTAATTTAGTACTATGTTACTATGCCTGCTGGAGGAGTGACCTAAGCAGATCCAGTCCCTTCTAAACAACACAAGGGCTACATAGCGCAGGTGACTCAACATGGTGATTCTCCTTGTTGACAAAAAGGCCCCACAATTGTGTGGAATCATGGAACTTGAATTCAAAATTCAATTGAAGGAGCAGAAGCCCTTATTGGTGTATTAACTACATTTATTCTTCACATTATGGCACAAACATTTCCTACCCTATGCAGGACCTTGTAATGACCCCAATACACCACAAAAACTTAAATACAGCTTGAAGTAAGAGAAAAGGAAGAGAAAAGAAGGAAAAAGCAAAAAGAAAGGTAAACTCGATAACCGCGGTGAGGTCATCCCAAGGCTCAAACACAAACTTTAATCACACTTCTAAAGGTTTTTGCAATTCCTAATTATTTCCGTGGAAAATAAATAAAGAGCAACTTGATGAAAGCAGGTTCAAATGTTTTGATTCAGTAAAAAATAAGGAAGCCAACTGATTGGTGCTACAATGTTCATCAGTGGAAAATAAATAAAGAGCAAGACTTGATGAAAGCAGGTTCAAACGTTTATATATCATGTTGCTTGGTGTTTGATGAGGAGTTTGTGTGTTTTAGATTCCAGGACCTGCTTGGTCAATTGTGGATCTTAAAATACAAGCAACTCTAGTTGATCAGCCATGTACTGCCGGGATAGAAATCCGGAGCGCACGGACACCACCTGTCTCGGCAGCAAAAATTTGGTCTCAGTACTTCAGTATCTGGACAGTTCAAATGTGTCGCACGGTTTTGTCGGGTGAAAGTACAAAAAGTCGCTTATTAAGAAGCTTTTTGTCGGGAAAACTATGAAAAGAAAACCCTAATTCTTTTAGGGTTGTTCAAGCTTTGAGATAAGTAATCGGATGCAAGGAAAGAACAAAATGCAGAGATTTCTGTTAAGTCACCTATTGTCCCAAAAACTTTAAGTTGTTCAGAAATCGGCCTAACCCAATATATATCAAGCTATTCAATACCCTCCCTCACGTGCAACCCCATCTTGCACGTGGGGATGCAACTATCCATAGATAGAATGAAACAAAATACAAAGAGGAGAAGCAGCATACTTGAACCCAAAATATCTCCAACCTAAAGTTCGATACCATGGTAAGTCACTAATTATCCCAAATGAGCCATTAGGAAAGGGCCGTAACATTATATGTCCACCTAATAAGCTATTCAATAAGACCCACCTCCAATGCAATCCGAACAACCAACCCAAAATGGCGAGGGAGCACTTCATTTCCCTTGCATACACATCGCCTTCTTGCATCCAGCTGCCCAATGTCACGGCAGCAATCAAACCCAGCTGCCCAATGTCACGGCAGCAATCAAACCCAGCACTATAAGAGGATCCCATCCTTTTACGAGCTCGATAATGACGACCCTTGTAAGCACCTTGAGAATTCCTAAGCTCCACAGTAAAAATTCAAAACTTTTACAAGATACCCTTAGGTTGAGACTTTTTCTCTTTCCCTAGAGGATAAAAAAGCCAAATACTGCCTTGATTCCTTATCGGTTGGTATTATCTCTACCTAGGCTCAATTCCGACAAGAATTGACCAAGAAGTACTTTTCCATATGTAAGACCAACTAGGTGTACGAGCTATCATGAGTTTCTCACAACTCAACACAACGCAATTTTATGAGACATGAGAGAAACATAAGGACCTTATTCAGAAATGTCCCCATTAGGCAACTCCTAAGTGGCCACAGGTTCGATGTTTTAAGACTGTCTGGCTAAAAGACACAATCAAATGCTTGATTCCTCTTGCTATGGGACTTTCATGCTCAAGAGCAAGGACGAAGCACGGATTTTATTTGATAATCTTAGTCAAAATACCCAACACATGCCTCTGATTCTAGAACAGTGTCTTAACATTGTCAAAACCAAGAAGGAACCAGGAGGTTGAACGCCCTAATGATCTCTCTAATAAAGAAGACGCATTGACCCGTAAGCTTGCTCGTCTTTTGTCTGTGGTCAAGTTCCTCCAATAACTCCTCTGCCTCCAGGACATTCCCGCTCAAAACACCTATAAAACGGGATACCCTATGTCTTCAAATTGTGTGATAGTCCCACGTACTTGTGAGTGAGAGACTTGTGACCTCCCAGTACTCCAAATCTGTCCAAGAGCAAGTGACCTCAGCTTAAGGATACCCTAGACAGAGGCAATGATCCATACTTGAACACCTATAAAATGAGATGCATAAATCACCCTAACTTCTCTCAACAAAACAAGCCTTAAAACTTTTCTCAGCCTTAAAAGCCGATATTATCTAACTCCATCAATCCTAAGGTCTACCATGCTACCCCATCACAGCAACCATATTCCTTGCACCTCAAGGAAACTCAACTTTTGAGGAGAAGATATTGCAAGCTCTTTAAAGGCAAAAGGCTACCACATGCACTCTTGAAGCTCGTACCTCACCTCACTCCGGCACCCAATCCATACCTAAGCTTGAGGCCCAAGTTGGGCAACTAGCCAATGCAACAAATAGATGTGAAGAGGGACAACTGCCAAGTCAGATAATGAGCAATCCTAAGGATCAATACAGAGTTGATAATTCACAAGGAAATGGTACTTACCATGAGCAATTTAAGGCAATCATGACCTTAAAGATTGAGTGGGTGGTATATACGAGGCCTAGAGAGGATAAGCAGAAAGTGGAAAAACCAAATCCCAACCCCAAAGGTTCTGGGGTTGAGAAAAACCAGTCATCAAAAGAGGGTGCATGTTCCTCTTCTTCATCTAGCCATAACCCAGTGGCACCTTATATAGCGAAGACCCCCTATCCTACTGCCCTTGATTCACCTTCCCCCGCTGGCAAACAGAGGACAAAGTTGTAACATATCATGGAGGTATTCAAGCAATAAAAATCACCCTCCTGCTCTTAGAGGCAATCAAGCAAGTTGAATCTCACACTAAGTTTTTGAAAGAACTTTGCTCAAAGTAAGTCTAGGAAGCATGTGCCTAGGGAAGTCCATCTCACTGCACAGGTGAGTTCTATTCTCTAGGGTGTAGTTGAAACTATAACCAAGTAACCTATATAGCACGGACGTGGACATTGATACTAATACGGACATGAACACGGATACGAGACACGAAATGTTTGAAAAAAATAGGGACATGGACACGGCGGTGACACGGCATATTTTTTTACATATAATATATATGTACATATATACTATATAATGATTAATGAATGAACAATAATACTACTCAAACAAAACAACAATACAATCAATACAAATCAAAGAGATATCCTGGATGAATGTTTGAGATGATTAAATATAATGAAAAAAAAACATATATCTTGGATTTAAGAAGCCAATACCTCTTCCTGTGTATATCATATTTAAACCAGTATACACATATATATACATATTATATATATACACAATATAAACTAATTATATACATATATATACTGTAGTATTGTCTTTGATATATATACACACACACATATACACATATATCAGAGAGAGAGAGAGAGATGTAACACTGTACCAAAGATCACTATGGAGATGGATGGAAGATGAAACGTAGACCAGTTTGGGTACTTTAGGGGTTTAGCATTTTTAACCCATATATTATGTAATAACATATTTGCCCTCAAAACTAAAAAAATAACAAATCTACCCCTGTTGTGTCCCTCATGTGTCACCTTTCAAAATCTAATTAAACTTATTAGACAAGCCAAATGGTGTCTCCCATATGTTTTTTTTGGCGTGTTCCCGGCGTGTCGGTGTCCCTGGAGTGTCCGACATGGGTACGGGACCTCCAAAGAGTGTCCGTGTTACATAGCAAGTAACTATTGTTCTGTAATGGTTAGGACTTTGATTATCAAAATAACAGTCGTAAACTTTGCAACTTGTTCTTATGATTCAAGATTATTTCAGTCTAGTAGTTATGTGTTTGCTTTTTGTGATTAAAAATACGTAGGTATAATATGGCGATTTTGATGCTGTGTTGGGTTTGAGATAGTCTATAGTAGGTCAAACAAGTTGTGCCTAGATAACATCAAAGACAATTCGAGCTAGGTGAAGATCCATTATGCCCGAAATTCAGTTCTGCATAATATCTTGGCAACCTATAGGGTTAGTACCCATAACAGATCCTAATCGTTTTGATTGCCAGATTTGTTCAACGGCTTAGCTACAAAGCTAGGGTGGAATTGAAACCCCAAGACCTTCTCAAACTTCAAATCAAACTTCGTGTTTATTTGTTTATTTACTTTGGCAGTTTACTCTTATTGGGAAAACCCGTAATCGATAACCTTTTTCCAAATTGAATTAACGATTAATTCTAAGAATAACACAACTTAGCCTGTAATCCTTGAGGACAACATCCGGTAGCAACCAATATTTTATATGATTGAGGCTCCATAAGGACTAATCATTCTATTTGGTCAAACAAACATCCCATCACCAACCATCACGAGGCTTATCTCATGAACCATGCTGCCACCACCTTGTTGTTTTCTTCAGAAACAAGTATCTCGGTCAAACGCCAGAAAAGCAAGTGAAACCAAAAGAATTTGGACTCTATTGCTCAACTAGTTATGTGTACACAGAGATCTCCATGTTTTGCACTTCTAGGAAGGGAAAAACTTAAACTTTTCTCCCTTGTAGTCCAACAAATATTAGGCTTTAGCCTTGTCGGAGTGTGTGTAAGTGAATCTACCCACCGCATGGTCAAGCCATGGCATCAGTGCCGCCATGTCATGTTTTAGTACCACAAGTCATTAGGTGATATACAGACAAGTGAGACAACGCCATATTTTAGCATCGACTACTAATTTCATCAAGCAACGTATCTTTACAGCCATGTAATACTTAAACAAGGAAACAAAAAATTATACGGAAAATTGATGAAAAGTACAAAAGAATGATGAATTGTCCATTAAGTTTGGGCTAATTTGTGTTTTAATTTAGGGTCCACTATTTTTAAAGTATTAATAGGTTAGGTCCTTTCATAAATAAAATTGCCCTTATCGGTTGTTTCCTTTGTTACCTGATATTTCTTACACTTAAAATCATCCAAAACATAATTTTTTGATCTTTATTTAAAAAAATTTGTATTTATTATTTTTTAAATTTTTCGTGGCATGTTGGCTCGTCTTAACAAAAGTAATCTAAAAAGTATAAAATTATGTCCGAAAAACAAAAAAATTCAGAAAAAATGAAAAATAAGCCAAAAATGGTCTTTTTTGAACTTATTTTTCGTCTTTAGTGATTTGTTTTTAATTTTTTGACATGATTTTATACATTTTATATTTCTTTCATCGAGACAAACCAACAACCCACAAAAAATTAATAAAAAAATAAAAAAAGCCAAAATATAGTCCTTTTTTTACTTATTTTTCGTTTTTAGTGATTTGTTTTTAATTTTGACATGATTTTATACATTTTATATTTCTTTCGCTGAGGCGAACCAACAAACCACTAAAAATTAATTAAAAATGAAAAGCAAGCCAAAATATGATTTTTTTTACTTATTTTTCGTCTTTATTGATTTTTTTCAAATTTTATACGTTTTATATTTCTTTCGTCAAGACGAACAAACAAACCACAAAAAAATTTAATTTAAATAATTTAGGCTAAATAGATTATGCGTTTTCTAATCAAGCAGGGGAAATAAATCGAAAAAATACTACGGATAATGTCATTTGTTGCTTTGAAATAAAATAATTAGAACACATAATATTATCTATTAGTTTGAAATATTGACTGTGTTTGTGTTCCTTATGTCTTTAACAAATAACTTTATCTGTTTGTAATCTTCATGTCTTTAACAGAAGTAAAACAATAAGATCAGATAATGTCATATGTTGCCATTTAATTGCATTATATATGGTGCGCACTATCTTATAATGTTATCCATTGCAATTTAATTGCAGTATATATAATTTGCACTATCTTATAATGTTATCCGTTGCAATATTATCAGATAACATTATTAGATAATATCAACCTGCAAAGGTCATAGATAACATTATCATATAACAATATTAGATAATGTTATATGTTGGTTTAAATATTAAAATTTTATCTGTTAGACATGATAAAGTATCTGTTGGTTCACTTTCTCCATCTGAATTGTGATAATTATTGAATTATCCCTATTTGGCCTAACTTATGTAGATTAATTATTTTTTTACTTTATTCAAAAAAAATTATATTTGTTACTTTTGCATCATTTTGTAGCTTATTAGTTCTTCATTGGTTCGTCTCGATGAAAAGAATCAAAACAGTATGAAATTATGTCCAAAAGTTAAAAAAATTAACTAAAGACGAAAAATAAGTACAAATAAACGTCTTGATTTATTTTTTGTCTTTTCTATACTTTTTTTAGTTTTTCAAAATATTTTTATACTTTTCTGGAATCTCTTGTCGAGACAAACCAATAACCACCAAAAAATTGATGCAAAACAAAAAAATTAGAAAAAGAATTCAAATAAGGATAAAAAACCAATCAGATAATAATCCAATAATTACCACAGTCCAAATAGTTTGAAATTTTTTTATAATTTTTTATTTTGTATCAACTTTTTTGTTGATTGTTAATAAATCTCGATAAGAGATTTCAAAAAAAATATAAAATTATGTCCAAAAACTTTAAAAAAATAGAAAAAACGAAAAAATAAGCCAAAATAGGGTATGTTTTGACTTATTTTTCGTCTTTAGTGATTTGTTTTTAATTTTTTGATATAATTTTATAATTTTTAGATTCCTTCCATCGCAATGAACTAACAAATCCCAAAAAGAATGATACAAAATATAACAAATACAAAAACAATTTGAATGACGACCCAAAAAAAAGATAATTTAGATAATTTAGGCTTAATTTAGATAATTTGTGCCTCTAAAATAAAATTGGCATGTTTGGTGCAAGGATATTTTTGGAACTGTTGCATCAAAAGGAGTTCTAACTCTAGTTTACTATTAGATGGACTAAATGCATTACAAGTCCCTTACTTTGGCTTTTAACTAATAGTCCCAAAATTATAACGTAGCAGCATAAAAAAAACATATAAATCAAATATAAAGGAAAATCAAATTGAAAGAGATAAAGAATTACTTGTAATGACACAAGTGTGATAACCTCCACATGCAACTTCTTCAGATACTGGCAATTGGCCAATCATGGATGGTCTTGTTGCATTCTTTGCTTGCCCAAGCCCCTAGATTGTTTAAGTCAACACCCATCAGATAGATTCTTATGCAAGGGACCAAAAATAATTCAAACATCTAAATGTGACATTTTTAGAACTTTTAAAGGCCCTCAAATACTATTTTTGCCACTTACTAATTTATCCACTGCTCTTTCACCAAATATGAACACCAAGCCATTTTCTACAAACCAAGGGCAAATTGTGAAGCAGTAAGGGAAGTTCAACCATATTCCTAGAGCTCACACCTTAGTACATTAAATTCTCCAAACACCAACAATTAAAAAAACACATCAACTGCAGAAATATTCCATATATACCATCAATGCAAGCTGACTGCAGCATCCCAGCAGCAATACTTCTGATCTGCATTTACATAAATCGTGGAGTGGAAAAGGGACAGCCAATCATGAGGTAATTGTTATACCAACTAATATCTGGCATATTCTTTTAGAAATGCAGTCAAACAGCAATAGAAACCCTAAAAAATACAAATACCTTGAATCCTTCAAGCTTCTTAATAAGCCTAGGGGAAAATTCACTGCAGAAGAGAGAGAATTGTATAAACATACAGCTATGCACAAGTAAACAAAAAGATGAACTACTGGAAATAATGACTGACAAAACAGATCAACCAAATCAATCCAGATATATGATGTGTCAAGACAAGGAGCTGCGACTACGGACAAAGATCGGTCAGTCTTATTTTCAATGAAGAGTAAATATAAACTATTCACTAACCAAAAGAGTGGTACTCATAGTTGGAGGAGAAACAGATGCTGGTTACATTTAATACAGCCAAATTAGGGCATACGGTAGAGGCCTTCTACAACCAATTCTACAATCAGGGTCAATTTTTTTCAAGGGAAATTCGGTCAAAAGTCCATAACAACAAACTTTTAGCGCAATAAGTTCATCTCAAACTAAACTATGGCCGAAAGTCCTTTTGACAAACGGTTCCAAAAATACCCTTGCATATAGATCAACAATTATCTGATAATGTTATCAGATAACCTTATTAGACAATGTTACTTGGGCATTTGGGCATGAGATAATGTTATTTGAGCATTTAAAAGTCCAAACTAACATATAAACCAACAGATAAAGTAGTAACAGATAACTTAAAGTTATCTTATCTAGTTATCTGATACGATAACATTATCTGTTCTTTGTTGAAATAATGAAATTGATAGAATAGATAAGTGTTCAACATCTGTTCATTATTTTAAACAGCTAACTTTAAATGTTTGTTTTGATATCTTTATCATTATCTATTACAATAGATAACATTAGCAAATAATGTTATCTATTGCAACAGATAACAGCAAAAAACGGAACCATCATGCAAGAAAAGAGACATGGTAAATTGATGGCTAAATACAAAAATAAGGGCAATTTCGTCTGTAAAAGGACCTCGCGCGTAAAAATTTTTAAAATCATGGACCTAGCCCATTAAAACTTTTAAAATCATGGACCCTAACTCATAAATTAAACTAGCCTGTCCTCAATGGGTCAAATCAGCCCAAATTTATCCTTTTGACTAATTTTCCGTATTTTCAAACCATGGATTGTCATGGTAAGAGTTGGAAGAGTCGGAATATATCCTATAGCAAAGGGCATCCTAATAGCGTCCTTAGCTAAGATGCAATACGCTCATAATGTTGAATTAATATAACATTCTTGCAGAGGTTTTTATTCACTTGGAGCCTGTGCATGCTTACAAATGCCACCATTTTCATTTGCACTGATCTCTTGATGAGATATCATCTCTTTGCCACCTTGTCACTTAAGTTATAAGATCTGAATGTTAGTTCACTACTATGGAAGTTGCCATTCACTCAAAAAATATTTGACAAAAAATAAACAATAGCTACTGCCACTAGAAAATCTAGAGCTTCAGATGAAAGTCATCCAAGTTTCCATCCACGTGATCTTTTACTGGGTCACAAGATCTTCCAGTGTAAGTAAAATTGGTCAAGAGGCTTGGCATTTTCCAACCCTGGTATAAAGTAATAGCAATACCATGAAAACAACACCAGTGTAGATGTACTGGGATGATTTCATCAGAATACCTATAAGAAGGGACAGTCAGTCTAATTTCCATAGTTGTGTCTAACCACATGTGTCGGAATACGTTCGACATGCCATATGGCATATTGTGCTTTCATTGTTAATTTCTTCATGCGCACATTAAGGACACATCTCGAACATGAGTGTCATGACTCATGTCCAGATCTTAGGAAAAGTGACCAAGGATTGTTGCACATTGAGTTGTAAACAACTGAGTTCTACACCAAGTTACAGTAGTTTGCTAATGGGGATAGTAAGTTCGTGGGCTGCTCCCCTATGTTGCATTTGTGTATGTTATTTTCAGATAAATAGAAGATAACAATGTGAACTACATATTAGTGGATCCTTTCCATATCCGTGTCCTGATTTCTTGAAAATCACCAACTCTAGAATCCATACCAGTGTTGTCCACCTTTGGTTTCCTTATTCCATGTCTGTGCCCCTAATTTTTAAGAGCTCATAAACGCCTCCAATCGACTGTGTACTATGTGAGAGACGTATGCTGTTGGCAAAAGACTACAGATTGTAAAACGCTTTAAAGAACCTGGTACTCCTTAGAAAGCCCAACATGCTTGGTTCGTGCCCGTGACCAAGCCTCCCAGATTCCCCTCCTCCCCAGCTCAAGGCCTCGCCTTTATCTGGGTATACAGTTATTGTTAAATACAAACTACAAAATATTATATCTAAAAACTGAAAATCCATTTGAAGGCAACAAGTACATCAATATCAAACCTGTAACTGCAAGTGAGTGCTCCGAACCCAATGCAACCATTTTGATAGCGACTCCAGTCAAGGATTCAACTTTAGTAGGTGCAGAAATAACTTTTGCCGCCTCTGTATCATAATTAAGAAATTATATCATTCAGAGCTTTCTTTACAAAGGCCCTTCAACAGCAATAGCCAAAGAAAAAAAAAATTACAGAAAAATGGGTGACTAAGAAGCTCTATTATTAGGACATATGATCCACAATAGATAAGAATCAAATCTATACACCAAGCTATCAATTTGTATCTGCGGGTGAATTGCTGGAAGCCTGGATCACAAAAAAACATACGATTCTCTATATGTAAAGTACGATTTGGCTTCATACACCTAAAATTGATTCACTTTATCAACATGTGTCACTAGTAAAAGGAATATTTTAAAGTCATCAAGTGAGATATTGGAGAAAGTGTGACGATTTGGGTCTTCATCCCTTTCTGCACATAGCACAACCCATTTTACTTTGGAACTCTGACTTCGAGGCAACTGAGTATTGAAAGCCTTTTGAGATCAGTATTAGGATTAAATAAATTGCAAACATCGAATTTATCGAATCCACATTCATGCATTACAAGCAAGGGCCTTCCCTACTAGACCCTGTGGTCCTCAATTCTTCATTGAAGATAAGCTTCTTATTAGTTTAAGACTAAAATAATCAATTTAACAGTTTATCTGAGTACTCCTAAGGCATAAATACATATTTCAACAGATTCTAAAACTCGTGACTGAATTGGAGCAATGCACGATTTGATTTGATTCACGCAGCTGAAAAAGAAATAATTAGATTCTCAAATTGGTTTACAGTTTGACAATTATGGTAAGCAGCAGCATAAAGCCAGATAAGGACAGGCATAAAAGAAAGACCATCAGAAAGTAATTGAAAAGTTCCCATTTAGAAAACAGCTTGACTCTCATTAAACAAATGGACATCTAATAATGAAATCAGGATTCCCAACTATGACTATGCACCACGCATGTCAAATTCCATTAAGATCATTAGCTACAGAACAAATTACGTTGGAAGAAACCACATATAATGAATTCCTGACTATTGCATGGGACCAGGTTCATCTTCGAACATAATGATGTGAATCGGGCTTTAATGAGTTCAAGATGCAACTTCAAGCAATTCCGCTTTCTTGGTCCAAGAAGTGCATTGTTGTAACTGGGTTGGAACGTCAAGTGGCTTTAGATTCAGGAAATCTTGCTATAGCAGAACACAAGGGAAAGATCATTTATATAGAGACTGACAAGACCGTTTTATTAGATAATGAGATACTTTAAGCATTCCATTAGTTGTGAATCAACGGTCCAACAAAAATACTTGTTTGCATCAAAAACCCCAGGTTACGCAAGGTAGATGCATTAAAAAAAGGACAAATATTAGCGGATGGTGCAGCTACAGTTGGTGGCAAACTCACTTTGGGAAAAAAGACATTAGTAGCTTATATGACATAAGAAGGTTACAACTTTGAAGATGCAGAACTCATTAGCGAGTGCTTGTTATATGGAGCTAGTTATACTTTTCACCTATGTAAATATGAAATTGAGATCCTATAAATCTAATTCATTGAAATTCCATCCATTAAAACAGAAGATAATAAATCTCCAAAATAATAGATAGAAATATAGCAAATAAGGCCATTGCGACACCCATCAAAGGAGTCATTCCCCATCCAAGAGCTACTTTTCCATATTTCGAATTCAATGGTTTCAATAAACTCCCTATAGTAGTTCACCTTGGACCAGATTTAGAACTGTTCTCAATAGTTTGTGTAGCCATAAATCATATTATATTCATTGAGATCCTGTTGACTTGGTATACTTTTCTATTGTAAATAAAATATCTTATGCTAGATCCATTGGGGTCTGGAAATTAAGTGTGCAGAATAGATCCAAATTTTTAATCATGTCCTAGCTTCCATTATAAATAGTTCCATATATAGCAGCATTCCAGTTACGGAAAATTAAACAATGCATAACCCGGTACTAAAATTTAGTAAACAAACATCGACATGCAGCTGACAGTAGATTAGCGCAGCTGATACCTCAGCCCAAGGGACCATACCAGACAATCCCTGATATCTTCGTACTTAATCTGAACACCTAACGACAGTCCAAGGACCCACGCAGAAAGAAAAATAAATCACACTAAAGAAGAAGTCATAAAAATTTAAGATGAGCTACATGTTTTGTTACTTTTTCCGAGGCCAAGCTGTCCATTTGAGTTCTTCCCCCACATGTAAAGCTCCCCATTCACTACAAAAATAAAGGTATTATTGTGTTAAAGGAAATTCAAAAAGTCTCAAATATGCATCAAATAATTTGAAAGTAAACTAGATGAACAAACCTTTTTAAATATATAATCACATCGAGTTAGATAATCACTAAAAATATAAGAGAATTTAATGGAAAGGAAAAAGGAGCAAAAAAGTAAAGATGGACAATTACTATTTCATCACACACTTCTTTTCTTGACCCCTGGATGTATCTACTAAAAATGGATAAATTCCTGGATTGTCTGCATTTGCACCATTTTTTTGAGATCTGGTCATGTAGAATCTTTACTTCTAGCCAACCTCGAGAAAGGGCTTCAAACATGCATAATATTCCTGAATTTTACACCATGATAAAATGATGGTTTTTTTCAGCAAACCTTCATAATTTCATTCCCTGAATTGGGCTGGTCTATAACTAAGTCATTGGCTGACAAGGTTCAAGTGTGTTTAAGGCTGGTTAAATGAGTCATGGACTGGGCTTGGCCAAGAAAGTGGGCTGGGCTTGCGGTTCATGATATGGGTGATTTCTGCCTTTAAAAGGCTGTCTAGGCGTAACCTATTCTTGAATGGACTCGGGTAAGGATGTCAAGTATGTGACTAAGGACACTGAAAAAAAGTCATACAAGAGCTTCACTCATAGTTCTGCACTAAGCTCCAAAACAAAATATGGATGAGTGATTGTCCAACTAAAACTGCCAAACGCATCTCAAAAGGTCATACCCTTATGCAAGTGTCGCGTGTCTGACACCAAATTTCATACATTACGTAGAATCTATGTAACATATATTATACAACTTCGGCCTGAAAACATAAAACTCGACTGATTCCATTGGTTTACTGCATTTCAGTTACAGGCTGAATCTGGTTGTGGGTTTTAAGGGTCAGCCTATGGGAATCTCAGCATGAAGAAAATGGATCCAGTTAGGGTTAAATACCCTTACATTGGCTCCTTTTGCAGCTTTGTCTTCCCCAGAAATAGGAAAATAAGCTCAAGGCTTCATGGAAACAGAGATCTCATCCACCGGAGATCAAAATCACAGAGGCAGGTGGCCTTGGTAAGTAATGGGAGGCACCAGGTGGCAATGCTCTGTATGAATGGCAACAGCAGAACAGTGACACTGAGGATAATGGCACCAGCACGACACGAAACTTCAAGCTGCTACCATTCATTGAGAGCATTGCCACATCGGATAATGGCACTGGCACAACACAAACTTCCAGTGATTGAACGGTGATGGGGGTGGCACGGCAGCAGCCTTGACAGAAGCAGTGAATAATTGATGGGTCGTGGGGACTTGGGGCGCTGACATGATGCAGAGTTGTTGCGAGTCTACTGTGCTGGAGATCGTGAAAGCAAAGAGGGGAGAGGAACGAGAGAGATGGGATTGTGAGCCTCAGCTCTGAAACATATTTGATGCAGAAAGAGGGAGAAAGGGGAGAAAGGAAGCGCACAACAGCAACATCCCAAACCCCAGACGCCACAGTCCTCTAAATTCAGATCAACTTTGAGCAACACAATAACCAAAGCCTCTTATTTATGGGCTAAAAATGCCATAGGAAGCCAGAACGAACAAAATTAGGCAACCTAATAGTAAAAGGAACACAAGACATCAAGACTCCAAAATCGAGAATTCAAAAGAAACTAACCAAGAAGCACTAAAATACATAAGATAAGGAACTGAGCCTACAGTCGAAGGCAGCTGTGCAGTGCACACATTTATCAATATTTCACTCAACAAAACACATCACTCCTATGGCAAGAAGCCATCAGGCCTCAAGAGACCACCATAATTCAATAACTGCAGGTGGGTGGCAGATAGTGTTAAACACTTAAAATAACTGAGATCCCACAAACAGAAGCTAGAAAACAAATTAATGACTTTGCTTGCAAATTACTTTACACTGGAAGGAAATGCAGTCTAAGATAATACAAATAGTCCATATAATTGAAACTTCAGATAGGTTTTAGCTACAATACCTATAAAGACACCTTCGATGAAGATGTAGCTTGAATAATGAACATGGGTAAAAGTGTAAACATTGTGTGGCCCTGTCAGACCATAATAAAATTAAGTATATGGCAAGAAATGTGAACCTGTAATGGCAGATGAGTGATGATAACCAGCAACTATTTTACTAATTTCATTGGGAAGTCCTGAAACTTTGAGGGGCTCCTGCAAGAACAATGCAACCAGATTAAGTAGAATATTCACAGCAAACTCCAGGAAACTGGGAATGACAAATAACAATCTAAACAACCACGTATCTACTGTCCTTTCTCTATTTGAATAAAAAAGAAGATACTAAAATGGAGAGAATCTAAGAGCAAAAAAAATCGTAACTAAATTCAGTCTATTTAGCGATTAACGCACTAGATGATACTACACAACTCCTGAAGTAACAACTCAAATGCCTAAGAAACCCACCACAAGACCAACAAAAGTAAGACCCAGGCAGAACAGATACACCACTTGTGTCACTTAATAATAACAGTAACAATTAGGTTTTAAACAGCCTCTAGGATATCTACAATTGTCCATGAAGTACCAATAATCAAATCCCTGAAATCCACCCAATAAGGAAAGTAGTGAAGTTGTTGGTAAGGCATCCAACTCAAAATCAATTAGCAATGACTGGAGCGATCGTCCAGGCTCCTATAGAAGTTTTGGAGGTAATAAAATTAATGTTGTAGAAATTCTAACACTTTTGTGCACATGCGACCCATGACCCACATGTGGAGGGGTGCACGTAAGGTACAAACAATGGGGCAACTAACCAAGAGAATCCTGTTCGAAAGCCTCCGAAACACTGACTTTGATACCATATTAGAGCATCCAACTAAAAATCATTTGGCAATGAATGGAGAAGCAATCCAGGCTCGTATACTAGTTTTGAAAATCAAAATTAATCCATATGGGACAATCTTTAACAGTTACATCCCAGATTTCTTAAAAACATGAACTGGTATATTGCCCTTCCTTGAGTATTAGCATGAAATATACTGCAGTTGCCCCATGCTTGCATCCCCAAAAGAGAAGTCGTACTGAAGTCACTGAACTAAACTATCCTAAAAGGTGCCATAATCTATAAAATCATAAAGAGGCTGAAGAGAAAAACTCATCCCATTGCACAACATCTACCATGGTCCAAGCCTAAATCATCATATAGGAGGTGACAAATCAAATTGCAAAGTTCAGGTACGTTTCTCTTTCACAAAATTCTTCATTATCATTATGGACAACACACAAAGTCTGTCATCTATAAAGCAAAATAAACATGGATCTAGGAAGCATGGACCCTTGTCAGAGGTCACGTGAAACACTTATCAAACACCAACTTTCTCCAAACAAGTGTCTTACAGTCAAATGAGAAGTGCCCTAATTCATTTCTTAACTTTATTAACTTGGACACTCTAAGGACACTGTAGAACAAGCTCGGGAGTCGGGAAATGCTAGGACACTCTTGAGACACTCAAGCCACATGTTAGGGGTGTTAAATGAAATAATACTATATAAAGCTTAGGAAAGTCTTCTTTTTGTGTTAGGCAATGGTGTAACGAAATATGTGAATGATGAAAAACCTTCTACGCAAAAACTTTTATAAAGGATGTAATGAAATTTTTTAATGATGTAATGACACATGTAAATCAAGGCATATACATATTTGTTAAAGGGTGCATAGGTGTGCACCAAGACCCAATGCCCAATGACTCACACGTTGTGCTCCTTACGAAGGTGGGGGCGAGGCAACGTCAAAGGAACCCACCATGGGTGCTTTAGGCATGCCCCTCAACTTAGCAAGAGGAGTGCCTCTTTCAAGTCACTTTAATAAGAAAACATAGAGTTGAAAGGAACTAAGTCAATGAAGTCTTTAGTAGTCGCAACTGATTGCCAATCCGTTATCGAAGCAAAAGTTTTCGGTTGGTCAATCGAGTCTACTCCTCTACCTCTTCCTCCATCATTTTGATCTCTGTCTCTGCATCTGGGTTTGCCTTTTTTGCCCTTTCGGTCAACCTTTTAATGTCCTATTTTTTGGATTTTTTCCTTTTTCTCTGCAAATTGTCATTTGTATTGGTAACGGAGTGATTTTCTTGCTCGTATGCTATTGTGCATCAAGTGTTCTTTCAAAAGGCCTCACTGGCCTTGACCTATAATACTTGCTCTCTTTTTATTGCTTTGAAAACAAGACAGCAGTTAATTTCCATTTGTTATTGTTTTTTCATATAGTTTACTCGCTCCCTTCGCTTGCACACAGGCCCCAACAGATCTTTGGTGCCCTGCTGCCTATAACCTTTAAATAACTACAGCCTATGGGCATATATGGTATATTACTATAAATACAACCTTACTTTTATATTTTCATTATCATTTAAACATCGTGTACCTAATAAAACTACATAAAATGTATGATCCAAACGTTACCCAAACTATAGTATCCTGTGATTTTTTTGAAATTTGCATGTCTTGCGGTGTCATGTCCCGTGCCCATGTTTGTGCTACTTTGGTGCAGATAAAGCTCACATAAATCCTTATCCTGTGGGCCTTCCAACCAGACATTGCAACTCTATTTCATTAATTTTATTTACTTCCACATCCAAATTGACATATGAATGAGAAAAGAAGCCTTAGGCATCTTTCCAAAAAAACTAGGAAGCCCACTGTAAGCAGAAAGAAAGAACAATTGCATACCACAAGACACTGTGCTCTTATTGGGGTCAAAATCCTGTCTTTTACAAACTTTTTTAATTCTTAAACTTCAAATTCAATTCAAGAGTCCACCATTCTCAAACAAGAGAAGCCAATTACCACGACCACAAATCAAAGAAAAACACTGGATCACAGTGGACTTCAACCCAACACACCTAGTGGATCGTTAGATTGAACACAAATGTGGTAGCCCAACAGATAAATATATTTGCAGATGACTGTTGACATGACCAAAACATAGTTCTAATTCCTGAATGTAACGGATAGAGAAAGACCAGCCATAGAAGCAAAGAAAATAAGACAAAAAGTGAAAGCCTAATAACAGAGACTGCAAAAGATCCCAATAACAATGTTTCCCAGAACAACCATTACTCCCAAATGAAAAAGGAAATGAATGAATGAGAACAGGACAATAAGGTCGAGATAGCATACAGCAGTGTAACTTTTATCATCTGATATGCCTAGCTGTCCAAAATCATTGAGACCAGTGGCATAGACACATCCAGTTTCTGTCCAAACAAAAAAAGGCAATGACCATTTTTATGCCACTACCATGACTGCAGCTAAATTTTTCCAATGACATCTCGAATTCATAAGGATAAAGTCCAAGTATCAAGGCCAAAACAAAAATCAAGCACAGTTACAGGTAACAAAACTTATGAAGTTGTTCATAGAACATGTAGCTGCAAAATCAATGGGAAACATATGATCCTGGATCTTGTATCAACGCAAATAAAATATTTCAAAAATTAAAAATGCCCACATGCATATTATAGAAAGTTAATCGGACAAAATCACAAAATGATGATCAGGTTAATATCAGTTTTTCCCAACATGGGTGGAGGTTAAAATGAGCAACGACAACGAAAAGGCTGGTTACATTGATCCAGTAACATAGAAATTTCCCCAACAATCAACGGACTGGTATACTAAATTCGACGTAGGTATTGGCTATTTATTAAACTGCGTAAGTGATCAAAGGCAACTACAGCATATAGGCGATCACTGTAAACAGCTTGCTCTCAATGGATAATGTATGGTTACTCAACCAACTTTAGTTAAAAGCTCTACCGCTCATAAATCGGAAACTGCAGAATTTCTTGGCTACACTCGTGCTTCCTCATCTTTTCATTTATCACGCTCCATTGGCCTTGCCAAATAATATATATAGAATCTCGAACTCACACCATAAGTCGAATATCAAGTTTATAAATCTTCTAAATGTATAGAAGATGGTCTAAAGCAACCCTAAGCCTTAGTTGCAGGATCCTTCTAAGAGGCACATGTATTCACCCCAGAATCTCACTTCAGTGCTCCTAAGTCGGAATCTTCTAGGACCTTGCTCCCATCGAGAAATGAGCACGTTCCTACCTAGAATAGAACCTCTTAAGCATATGAATCCCAAAAGAGACCAAGCAAGAAAAAATATGAAGCAACGATTAGATACTAGAAAAAATTTACTTCAAGTTCATACCCGATAAAATACAAGAAAAATAATTACTCAAATTTCCTCAAGTAATCTGTATAAACATGAGATTACTTACATTTGAGAGAAAAAGCATTTGCAACGGACTCCAAGTCTTAGCTGCAGGGATTGCCTAATTGGGTGGGTTTTGCCTAGCTTGGGCCTATATAAGACTAAATTAATTAAATTCTACTAAAAAATTATTCTTAAACGCTCCCCGTCGCTTCCAAACGAGGAGCTTCTATGATCCTCTGTGCCCCTGCCCTTGGTTTGTGCAGCCAATCCCTAAGCACTATCACAAATGGCAAAAGCTTTGTAATCTATCAAAGCATATAAAGACCTTACTAGTTACTATAATTGCTATTCAACTCCTTTAACTGTCAATTAGATGTAATGGTTGTTTTGATTCCTATTGCATTTTCCTCAAACATGATCCCACCATCTCTCGCAGCTCTTGAATAGAACTCTAAAGATGCAAGGTTCACTCTCTATCCAATCTATGAAGAAAGTATGATGAACGAGACTCACATGTCTTCGTGGTGTTCAATAGCTTGATGTACATTGTTGAGCCCATTTTTTACTGCGTCAAGCTGTTCGGGCAATTCATAACATAGTATCGAAGCTTCGGGTGGGAGAGGTCTTGGTTCAAGTCTCTCTTTGCACTTATTCCCCATTTGCGTTCTTCTTCTGCCCCTCGTATTATGTTTTGCACTATCTATGGATATTTGCATCTCCACATGCAAGATGGGATTGCACTTTAAGGAGGGTGTTGAATAGCTTGATATACATTATTTGCCCATTTCCTAATAGCTTAAGCTTTTGGGACAATAAGTGACTTAACACTACCTCCATCTGGTCAATTAGATGAAACATCAATTTATCTAATCTTAAAATCCAAGAATTTAGCAGTACCACCCCCCCCCCCAACTGAACACATGAATGCCTACAGCATCTGCGATTGAGAATGGCCCCGACTGAGATGGGATCACAAATTACAAAAGAACCGTGACTGAATTGTCACCCCAATGGCTGAGAGCACAAAGTACACAACCCGTGCCTGTGTAGGATATAATGTGTACACTGCACCATCAGTAGTCCACCCACGTGGACCAGTAATTCATGCATGTGGATCTGTAGTCGTTACAACCACGCCGACATCGTATGGCATACAATTAAAAATTGTACGATGAGTAACAATAGTGGAATCTTAGGATGTATCCTAACGACATTGGGATAATCCATGTCTCGATCAGACGGTGGATGCATTTGAAGATTGCACTCTCTAAACCCTAAACGTAATCCGTAATGAAAAAATGTGTTTTTGGTATTGAGTGGTAGATGGCGCACAAAGAGATTTAGGTATTTAACACTTGACATTTGAACAAGAAGTTCTATTTATAGTGCCACAAAAACGCAAATACAATTGGTGTTCTACAATGCGCATATATGATTTGCTTTTTGGACGGCTTTATGGCAAACCCAGATCAGGCCTGAACCCTACATGAGGGCCATTTGTTTCTTTGGCAGCTCATGTAAAATGCAAATGGCATTTGCGCACACAAGGTAAAACGCAAATATGATTTGCGCAGACCTACTCAGACGCGAATATGTACAGCTTTATCAAAGGGCAGAGATCAGGCCTGCGGGTTTTTGTTTGGCAGCACTACTAAAACGCGAACATAATGTGATTTGTGTTTTGTGCCACTATAAATACAACTTCCCAATGTTTGTTTAATCAAGTTTACTCAAATTTGCATTTTAGTAATGCATAAATCTTTTTACTCATGATTTAGTTAAGGGATTTGGGTTTAGAGTGCGCAATTTCCAATTGTTTCGGTTGTTGTTTAGCGATATGGGTCATCCGGAAATCATTACAAGCAATCCTAACATCCCACTATTCTTACTTATCTATATGCGTACAAATTTTCATGGTACATCATATGACGTACGCAACGATTTAATGTATACCAATTCACATAAGTGGACCACTGATGGTGCATTGTACACCCTATATCTTCCACAGGAAGGGTTAACTTCATCCGTGTTGTCAAATCTTGGAGTGACAATCCAGTTACGGTTCCTTCGTTATTTGGCATGCCATCGAAGTCCGAACCGATTTCAACCACAGACACTGTCTGCAGTCACGTATTCAGCCCTCGTGGTTGAAATATTTATGCATCTAGTCCCTCCCACCGCCACCACCCTAGAAAATGTTTGAGCAGCAGGTCAGACGACGGAGAGGACGTACATGCGTAAAATAGATACGCGTGTAAATTTGTAGTACGGCTGGACATTGCACTTCTGAGTGCAATAAAAAATATTACTTTCCCGTTAACTCTTCATGTTGTAACACAATAATTATATGAAATTACATCTTCCATAATCATACACAATTCATACAGAATGTAAAAGTGTATTTAAAAGCAGTTAACATTATCATTTCCATAGGACCTTAGATCAATACTTTGTTGCTCTTTAATTAATGTCTTCAAAAGATCGATTAATCCAAAAATGCAAATGTGAATTTATAAAGTATGTAAAAGATGGATTAACCATAAGCTAAAAGGATCCTTGCAAATTTATAAAGTAAGTAAAACGCAAATGTGAATTGCGTTCTTACGCCTAAAACGCAAATTGCAGTTGCGTTTTGTTCGGTTTTATAACAGACCAGTTTTTTTAGGCTTGACCTTGGTAGCAATAGTAAAAGCACAAATTAGATTTGCGTTTTTTTCATTTCAAAAACCGCATTTACATTTTGCGTTTTGTTTTTCCTATTTATATACCAACCACCTTGATTGAACTTTTCACTCAGAAGTAACCCACAAAAAAATAAGCCAATTTTCACTCATATGTACTTCACTCCGATATTCCCACATACGTACTCCATTCCTATATATATACCAACCACCAATATGATTGCTCGCATATTGGTCCACACCGGTGGAAAGGTACGAAACGAAGTCGACGGTCCACATTATGACGGAGATTCGACGATAATTCTCTTACTTGGGAGGGGAATCAGAATCGATGACTTTAGAGAAAGAGTGCGGTTTGCCGCTAATGTTCGGGGCCAAAATATGAAAATCACGTTTCGATATCTAGTATTGAGTTTTCCTACGCAGCGTTGGACCTTGTCGACGATGCTACAGTCGATGTAATGTTCGAGCTAGCAGAAAAAATTTCCAGTTACACACTAGAGATATACGCCAAGTCAAGGGGTAGTCGACGACGGCCTTCCGTTCGTGAACACATTGCTACGGAAGGCGGAGATGTGATCAAGAAAATATCAGCAACCGACTTTGCATTTCCCAAGAGTCCATGCAAGGTTGTGCGGCATACAACGAAAGTGTGCCCATTCCCTGCCTAGCTTGGACCAGTTGGTGATGGGGTCCGATGGTACATATATATTAGATAATTGAATTCCAAATTATTACTACGAATCACACTTTTAATTTTACATATTCTCGTCATGCAGATGCAGAGACCATGCAGGAGGCAGAGATCGATGCAGTTACTGCTAACGAGGACGTAGATGCCGACCTTGAAGCTGATGTCGGTGCCGGTCACAATGGGGACTTTGATTTGTACATCCCACCATCCCAAATCCTCACGCAAAACACATGGACAAACATGGTAGACTCGTCACCAAGACTACCAGACATGGAAATAGTCGGATGGGACAAAAGGTCAGAGCTTCATAACGGGATGGTATTCCATTCCAAAGTTGCCTTCCAGGGAGCTGTCAAATTGTACAATATGGATCGAAATCACATGGCCAAAATGCCAGAGTCAAATAACAAATCTATTTCTTACGAGTGCAACGACCGAGATCCTTGTTCATGGCGCCTACGTGCACACTCGAAGCCGAAAGAGAGGGAAATATGGATCAGTTCGAAATATGTTGCACCTCACACATGTCACGGCAAGTATGACCACCGACCACCCCATGCTCGACGCGAGTTTCATCTTGAGCTTTATTAGAGATGTCGTTCAGTCAGACCCTGCAATAAAAATAAAAACCCTCATTGAAACCATCAGGAAGGACTGCGGAGGCTATGAGGCGTCGTACGCAAAATGTTGAGCGGCAAAACAAAAGGCCATCACGCAATCTACGGTGATTGGGATGAGTCGTACAACTTGCTTGAACAGTTCTCCAGCGAAGCGGCCTTGGCTAATTCGGGTACGGTGTGGAGACTACAAACCCAAAATGGTCCCACACGCAAGGGAGGCGAAATTCCTTTTGATAGGTTGTTCTGGGCTTTCGAACCATGCATCGAGCCTTTCAAACACTGTAAGCATGTCTTATGTGCGGATGGAACTTTCATGAGTGAAAAATACAAGCACAACTTTCTGATTGGCATCAGTCAAGACGCGCAAAACGCGATAATTCCCATCACCTTTACCATCATCGAAAGCGAGACAACTGACACGTGGAGATGGTTTCTTCTCCAAATCAAGGCTTAAGTTACAAATAGACTCGGTATCTGCCTCACTTCTGACAGGCAGCCATGTCTATTGTCGTACTTACGTACATATCCGAACTGGAGGCCTCTACGAGCATACCATAGGTACTTCTCCCGGCAAGTTGGGGCCAACTTCGCCAAAAATTTCGACAAGAGAACAAGGAACCAAGTGAAGGTGGCCGCTAACTAGTGGCAAGCATCTAAATTCAATATGTCGCTCGAACAAATCTTTGACCTACAAAAAGGACAAATTGGCAAACTACTACACGAGATGGATAGGGAGAAGTGAACATTTGCCTACGACAATGAAAGGTGATACAGATCAATAACAACAAATGTTTCTGAGTGTTTTAACGGGGTTATGAAAGATGCTCGCCATCTGCCAGTAAAAGTTGTTGTGACCCTGTACAAGTTTATCGGAAACTTTTGCAACAAGGAGAAAATTTCCACAACGAAGGACATACTCAGACAATTTTCCAGTGAGTTCGCAATTGAACTACTTACGAAGTGGAGCGAAAAGGCAAGGTATCATAAAATGGTTGAATATAGTCGAGTAGATGGTACTTTTGAGGTAATTTCAACAGCGCGTCCGAGATCACCATACAAAGGTAAACGCAATCAAACTGTGGGGCTTCAACAAGGTACATGCACATGCCAAAAATGGGATCAATGGAAGATTCCATGCACCTAGGTCATAGCTTGCTGCAACAAAATGTCCTTGAATAATTTAAATTACGTCAACCCCATGTGGACAGTCAAAAGAGACATTGAGACCTATACTTCGCAAAAGATTTCTTCAATAAGAGACACTGCGTATTGGCCCACCTACACCGGAGTTCCAATATTCCCAGCAATGCATTGTGAACGGAGAAAAGGGAGGTCAAAGACCCGCCGCATGAACTCGGCCGGGATGGACTTCCACGAGTCGTGGCCACATGAGGTACAAACTTACAAGATATGTGGCCTACCTGGACACGACCGACGTACATGCAAAGTTACCAGAATGGGACCAGGTCCGAGCAATTGAACAAAACTCCTTTATTGTACAAAAAATGTTTCCTTTTCAATTCAATTATTTTACATTTCCTCTAACTTTATTCCATGTTGTGCGGGCTACAGTAAATGTATTAAGTAGTGAAATGTACTTTTTCTACTTCCTTCATGTATAACTTTTTAATGCTTCTTAACATCAATTAGAATTTGAATATCATGAGTAGAAAAAACCATTGCAAGTAATTTTGTAGCAGATAACATCTTTATTTTTCATATTAATGTTGAGTAAATAATATGTATAACATCAATTACAATAAATAGTTTGTTATATGAACAAGTATAAATAAATTAAGGATTAATGGAGCATTCACGACCACACTGATTTTGTATAATTTCAGTATTTCGTTGAAAATTAAACTTCCCCCACAAAAAATGCAAATGCCATTTGTGTTTTACACCAATAGTACAGCTTTATCAGAGCATGAGGGTCCTTTGTTTAGCAGCACATGTAAAACGCAAATGGCATTTGCACACACCTTGTACAACACAAATGGCAATTGTGTATTTTGTCTTCTTCATATATACATACATGCCTTTGTGCCTCATCCACCCCGTACTAACAAATACACGGTTTTCTCCATAAATCATTCTATTAGGGATCGGGTTACAGGTTTTCAGTTCATGAGGTGCAATTTGTAGTCAACAAAACACTCGCTTCAAAATTTTATAATAATGTACTCCAATATATCATCACATTCCTCATCCTCCCAACCATACACATCCATTTTGGAGAGGGGATCAGATGGACAACCGCATTCCATAGGAGTCTAAAATGAACCGATGTACAACACGTGGTACGGGGTGAAGCATCTATTCGAGAACAAACCATTACTTATGCACACACCATGGTATTCATACGTAGGCCATGTGATCGAGGGTGCCACATCTCAAACGCCGCCGCCTGGTGTGAGAATACAGCACAACAATCTTCAATGGCAGAAATTTTATGACAAGCGATGTGATCTCAAAATGTTCTACGGGTATCATTCTCTATGTGTTCCTAGAGCTCATTCAGCTAAACTATGCGTAGACATGCAACAAGACATATGCATTGACTACGCGATTGAGAGCAAATATCAAACAAATGCAGCATCGATTAGATATATTTCAATGGATTAAAAATGTTGAGGACATTTCGTCGAACCTGACTTGGGTCTATAGAAAATTATGAATGATGAACTTCGGGATGGCAACTAGGCAGATCGGGGGTGGATGTTACTATCCCCGTCCCTAATTCCCAAACCTATATTCAATCTGCATCCCCATCCCCATCCCCGAAGGAGGATCGTTTTTATCCTCCACCCCCGCTCCGAACGGAGAATGAAGATCTCCAAATGGATAAGAGAAATCCAAAAATTTTAAAAAAAAACCTAATATTTTCTTTACTGTTTAACAAATTTTGGCGTTCCTTATTGTAAAATCTATATGAAATTTCTGCTACCAAAACAAACGAGTTGCGTTTCATATAAATCGAGACTTATAGCTTGATTACAGACAGAAGAAAAACTCAACCAGAACGAAGAGTCTCAGACAAGTATCCAGATTTAGCAAATCGTGTATTTCGTTTAGCAAAAGGTTGATGCGTGGTTGGAATTAAAAGTTGATAAAAGATAAAAACTAAAGTTCTAATCCAATTCTACACTCTTACAAGTACACGGGGAACAGGGCGGGAACGGGGAACAGGGTGGGATCAAGGACGGAGACACATACATCCGAATCCTACTCGTTCCCCAAATTTTTTCAAACTAATCCCCGAATCCTACCCAATTCCCACCCCAAATCCCCGCCCCGAACGGGCGGAGGCAGACGGGGCAGGTGAAATTGCCATCCCTAGATGAACTACTCATGTCTGACGAAGAACTTTCGGACTTCGAGGAAGATGAGGGAGAGAATGATGAAAACATCAAGTACATGCCTTACAAGTTGTGTTTCAAAAAGAAACTATTCTGCTATTTCAAAGCAAATTGAAACTCTCTGTATGTGTTTACTTTGGACTTTGATGATGAATAGTAAACCATGGGAATTTATCCCATTTTGTAGTTTACATAAATTCTTATTTTATGGACGATGGTGGTTTACCATATGTTGTGTGTCAGTCTCATACTATTTTTTAAGTCAACAAATATACTTTTTTACAAAGTCTAAAATTAACATAAACTCTACAAGTGATTTACGTAAAATTGAATTACAAACCTCCAACTAACAATTAAACTACTCAGACAAATCTGAAACTTCGGGTGACTGGTGAGACCCGTACTGTGGATCCCTCTCAATGGTCCTAATCACGGCCCTCGGGTCTGAACCGTTTCCCTCGGCATCTCTAAAGGCATCCTTTATCAAGCACTGCCGCATTACCTGTCGGCTCATAGCACGAATCTCAACGTGAAGCCTTCGACAAATGTCTTCATGCAAACGATTTACTCTTCTACCTGAAATCATCTGCATGGAAGGCGGTTTCAGAACCTTAGCATAGAAATTCATGCACTTCAATTCAAGCTTGTTATGTTGGACAAAAAGATCCAGCCGTCCTAGAACACCCACAACTTCCCCCTCACATGAGGTCTGATTCCAGTCAATCACAAAATACACGTCCTTCGCAGCGTCACACTGCACTTCGGCTCAACAAAAATTCATTTTCCAAAATGGTCAAAAAATGCCAAGCTATAATCCAAACGTGGAAGTAACCTGTGGTCTTCACTAACATCAATATTGTCCGTAGGGATCGGACCATTGCGCTGCCAAACAATTAGCCTGTTGATTTCTAGGCACTCTCGCCGGTAACCGCCCAGACGACGCAAACGGAATACTCACGATGAACTGTGTCCACCTAAGTGTGCGAGCCACGGATATTTTTCGTGGTGATTTCCGGTTAATCACAATCCAAACTTACCCACAGGCTTATATAAAGATCAAAACGCAAATTGGTTCTGTTTACACATAATACGCAAATGGAAGTTGCGTATAACTTTACTCCATGGTTCCACGCAGGAAGGGGATTATGCATTGTCACCAGAAAACGCGAATATAAATTGCGTTTTGCCCTATTTTTACAAATTATTTGGATTCTGCCTACTTTGGTCAATAGTTTTCGAAATATCGTTATTGTGATAAAAAAAATTCAAACCAAAGAGGCCCAGAATAATTTCATAACAAAGAGGAAGCAATCTGAAACCTGTCAAAAAGAGGGTATGAGCGCCACCGCAAGCAATGGCCTGAAGGCTTTGGTTGCCGAAAGCTGAGCAGAAAGCAGGCCGCCACTGAGACTCCAAGCTTCCCAGCCCCAATCGCCCGTAATCGCCATTCCCCCACACAGCAGCAAACCTCTTTCCTTCAATCGGTCGCTCTTCGCAACTGGAAACCGATCTCCTCCCCAGAAACCCTAACCTTAAACTTGCACTGCTGAGTCTCGTCAATTTCGTGCTTCGTACGCATCGTCCTCTCATCGTTAACATGTCTAAGAACAAATTAGAGTTCATTCATGAATCATCAGAAGATTGTATCCGCTTGATTATCGTAAACACTTCCAATTAATCATGGTGTGTATGTAAAGATACGGAGTTACTGAGGTACATATATGCAGACATCATGCGAGGAGTCGAAGTGTAGAAACTGAGGGCTGTAAACAGTGCTACGTCTTGTTCGGACGGGACTGTCTAGAGAAGTACAGAAGTAGTGGGTCGTCTCCGCAATGCAATTTATGACATTAAAATGAGGGTTAATTACATTTTATTATTTTCAACTATAACTTTATTTCACGTTATTATTTTATTAGTTTTTGGTTATAATTTTTTTTTAATTATAAAAAATGACATCACATCTTGTCGTTAATTTTTTTTTTTGATATTTAACGGTAAAAATTATTTGATGCGTACGTACACACTTAAAAATATTTATTATAATTGAAATACTCTTTATTGTAAATATAAAATTTATAATACGTAATTTATAATATATAATAGATTAAGTTAGTTAATATTAATTCTTATTTTATTTTATTTATATTGTTAATGTGTTTTAGGTATGACAAATCGTAAGAGTTTAACACATAGTAACATGTTAACATTACTTTATAATAAAATATGAATAAAAAATGACATGTCATCATATGTCTGTTTAGTTATACATATTTCAAAAAAGTTACAATAAACATTCTTATTTTAATATCTACATAGTATATTTAATTTAATTGTTTTGAATTCATAATATTTTGTATAAAATTTGAAGAAAATAGGTAATGTTTATGGAAAGACTGATAAATTTTGTTTAAAAATTCATAAAATTTGAAGAAAATTATAAAATTAAGAAAAAGATATAATGACATAAAAAGATATTTTTTTATCAAAAAATAAAACATATCAAGAATTTTCAAAATAGGTACATCAAGAAATAAATAGATTAAAGTTTGATTTAATACTATGAATTTATTTCCAAATGTTATGAATTTAACACATAAACAATGCAAATTAAATAAAATAAATATTAATATTAACTAATTTAATTTATAAATTATATATTATGTATAATGTTGCGTGTTTATGGTGTTTCAATCATAATAAGTATTTGTAAGTGCACATGTGCACAGTACATAACATTTATCATTAAATATTTGATGAAAATCTAAACGGCAAGCATTATGTCATTTTTCTATGGTTGAAGTGGGTAAATTGTAGTCGAAAAAATATAAATGGGGCAACGTAAAAAACGATCATAGTTGGAGGGCATAAAGTGCAATCAATCCTTAAAATGTGGAGTCTGATTTGCTTAAATTACAACCAAAAGTGAATTTTCAAAAGGCCCTTCAATATTTAAATTAAAAATCTTCAATGTTTAAATTAACTTAGTTTGGATTAAGGGTTGGGGAGGTGGAGGAAAGGGAGGGGAGGGGAGGAAAAGGAGAGAGACACTTTTTTTACTTGTTTGGTTTATGCAAAGGATAGTAAGATTTTAAAATATTTTTCATGTTTGGTTAAGGAAGAAAAGTGAAATGTTATAATCCCTTTTACTTTTTTAACCTTTCAGCTTAATTTATTGCTCACTTTCCTTCCTTAACAGAAAGGTATAATCGAGATTATAAATAAAAGTTATAACTTCACCTCACTTTCCTTTCATTTTCTCACATTTTTGGAGGTGAAGTGATATGCTGAAAATGATTGTACTTTTCATCTCCTCATTTTCCTCTATATTCCTCACTTTCTTTCCAAAAATATAAACCAAACACAAAATCTACATTAAAATCCCTCACTTCCCCTCCAAATCCCTCAATCCAAACATAGCGTTAATGAGGGAAAAAACTTTAAGTGGGCAAGAGTAAGTATTTCGTGTGTACCTGACAATAGAGTACATTGACTCTATTTTATAGAGAAGTCTTATAGGCCCTAGGGCATGGAGTACACAGTACCGAAAATGTTGCGTCGTGGGCCGCATGCCACGGCGCTGCCACCATGTGTCCCACGATTGTTTGAATCAAGCGCTATTCAGTCATGTCTGGCAATTGTAACGCCCTCACATATTTTCCAATAACTACCCACAACATGGGCATCACGCCTTACTCATGCCCTGTTGAGCATCGTTCCTTGGGGGATTCCCCCGTAAAGCTTCCCAATACCTACCGCATGAGGAGGCTCAGCTCAATCTGTAGTCGTGTACCCGACAGGGCTTGAGGCAGGCTGAGTGAACTCATCAAATGTCTTGGCACGGCATCAACTTGTCCAAATTGAACTCAATTCGACCCATTTCTAGGTTGGGATGGGTCAAGCACATGTCAATATAGGAGGCCCAACCTTATGCGTATCCGACTTATTACAATAGGTCCTCAACTTTTGTACTCGACATTAGTCAGATGAGAGGAGTTGAATTCTTATAGGGCTGAACCTGACAATTCATATCGAACTTGAACTGATAGTTGTCATATGCTTATCCCGACCACGTGTCAACTGTTACTTATGTAAGGACCCGCCCTATTTTAATGTTTAAAAATGTGTTACGGTAAATAAAATAGGTATCGATACGGGTTGGACGAGATAAATGATGATTTGGAGAAGAGTAAATAAATAAATAAATAAAAAAGGTGAAAATTTTGGTCAGTAACACCCCGGTGACTGGTCACGCGGGTAGCACTTGTTTGGTCAATGGCCGTCCGTGACTGGTCACGGCCCCTTGTCTTTTTCTGTGACTGGTCACGCGGGTAGCACTTGTTTGGTCAGTGGCCGTCCGTGACTGGTCACGGCCCCTTGCCTTTGTCCGTGACTAGTCACGCGGATGGACGCGCATTAAAATAAATGACGAACCAGACTCTTTTTTTTTTTTACACAACCCACACATTCTAAACCCAATTTCTTCCCCTTCTCTCTCTAGAAAACCCTCATCTCATTTTCTTCCCACCCAAATACATGATTTAACCTCCGTATCTCTCAAATTTCTTCAAGAATCCTTCATCCCCCCTTTGATTTCAAGCACTTGGAGGAGGGTTCTTACTTGGAGAGGGCTTGGTTGACTTTCATTCTACCATTAAAGCTAGAGTTTCACCCGTTTGAGCTCAAAGCTTGGATTTTCTTCTTGAGGTAAGGAT